>VCRD01003305.1:29986-64199 GCA_006783055.1 Trinorchestia longiramus | reverse complement strand
CAAGTTTTGATTGTTTAAATTATGTTCTAAGATTATGATGGTAAAATATTAGGTGTTTCCATTATTTTGTCCACCACCTGTATCATCATAACAATTTATTGTGGCGTTCACTAATCCTTACGCACACAGATAGATCCCCCACGTCTCTTTATGTCTTTATACTAGTGCTCATTCTGCCCGAATATAAGTATCCTATCATGCCTACCCTTTAAAAAACATGTAATAATTTTTTATGAAGTAATTTCTTTTGATTTACCTGTTCGAGTAATTTATTTTTCACGATAAGATTGAGTTCCCTTTTAATAAGACGCACCTTACCTTCGTACGTCCGCCGTTTCCTTGGTGCACCTGCGTCAGTCGCTACCACGTCTTCGACAGCTAACTGCGTTTACATGCTGTAACATGCACCCAAGCCATGGGATAATTGTGTTAAATTATATGCAACAAGCCTCAATTCTGCAACCTGAAGAAGTTATTCATTGTTGAGATACTTAAAGTAAATGATTACTGAGTCTCACTGCCGTAATATGTAAAATTAACTCATCAATGAAGTATTTGATTAGGATATGAAAATAAAGAGTTCATAAAAGCTGATGCTGCCAGAGACGTGAGCATGGAAGAGCCCACACGAGTAATATTCTATGCACTAAAATTAATTATTTCATTGGCTGGATTGCATACGCCACGCAATGCACATGACTTTTTTACTTTTTACCGTTTTTCTTCATATTATTCAATTATTTTCTGATTTTACTTCCTTCTCCACAAAGAACGGCAGAAAATACATTTTGCCAATAAGTCAGAACAAATTTCAAAGCAGTATGAATTTCACGTGCATTGAAAATTTCGTGAAATACTCAATCCACATGGAATAATACATGGAAACTCAGTGGTACACATAGCGGTTCTTTGCCTTTACCTCCCGCATCTCCCAGCAGCATTTTAAGCGACTGTACACTGTCCATATTTCGTAAGAGAAAATAACTCGTAGGACGTTCCCGCTCTTATTCAACACATAAACATGATTATTCAAGCAAATATTTACGGCAGCTCTCCCTGTGAGGTCACCCTCCAATACGCACATGAGGATCCGCTTTGTTTAAGAATACTCTTCACGCCATCAAAATATCAAAAAATAATTCTCGGTCCGCAGTGATCACCTTACAGATGGCAACCACAATGCATGCTCAGGTAGACCACCATAAATCTCTGATACTTGAACCATGAAATTTAACATTTAAAGGTCGTAAGTTTATATCATCTTTGAGGAAGCACTTCAAGCAATAAATGTCACAAAGTAGTGTCAGGAAACAAACACTCGAGCACGCTTGGCACTTGTTTTCAAACACGTGTGTTCGAAAATAAAAACACTGAAGTACAAAATAAAACATCACGAAAACATCGTAGAATATATATTCGTAGCGTAGATTAAGAAGTACATAAATTCAATAAACATAGAAAGTTATCCGTACAATACTAGAGAAGTGCACAAATTTAAACCTACAATTACTAGTGAAGTGTAGAACAATGAACACAAGCACATTTTTTTGGTTCTTCAAAATGAGGAGGACTCCTGAGTCTAAAATTAGAGAAGAGGGAAGAATTCCCCTTTTTTCAGTACACGAGTCTTTAGTAAATACCCACAGTTCGTCCAGCAGGCGAGGTAAATCCTGCACGGTGAGATGATAAAAGTAGGATCCCAGCGCTAAATCATCCCAGCGAATATTTAAAATCTGGATAAAAATCTAGCAAATATGGAGTAATTTTTCTACCTCAAATTAATCTAGTCGTCAGATTCTTGATCGTTTTTAGAACCGTCGGACTACGAATAGGATATTAAATGGTATAAAGTTCTGCATCCATTTCAACAGTGGCAGTGAGTACCCAAATTAAAAAATGTGAGCACCCACAAAGCACACGATCATCAGAAATTTACTAAATTAAATCGGATGTACCATATGTCCGCCAATCCCACGAGAGACGAAAAAGAAAAGTTAGGTTTATTTTATTTTAATTTTGAGCTTCCGCAATACAGCGAAGATTAGGGGGGCAGAATCTACGGTGGGTAGCTGAGGTCGTCCCTGAAGAATATTGAGTATTCAAACTGCAACAGCGGACACCGTATTCTGGATACCTACCACACAACGGCAGACAAAGTAAACTAATCGCAGTGCATAATACAAGCTAGGTGGTTGTTCGTTCCCAAGCAATATTTCCCCATATAAAAGTGGAAATATCAAAATAATTAAACTTATGGAAAGTATTTCTTAAAATTAAAATAAGCTGCAAATTCTACACAAACAATACAATAAGTATACGACACAAACGCAACATACCACATGCATACAACCAAGTTATGATATAAGTTATGGTCTTCAGTTACAACTACGCTCCCCTAGAACCTAAAGCTGATACACATGTTGCCACAACGAAGAATGCTAACTGCCACACAAAGTTTGGTCGCGAGGAAGTGTCCCACCATCGCACTCGCGGTAGAAGTGTTTCAGTAGAGGCAGTGAACAGCCCAGCAATAAAACCGTGATTTTCTTAATATACGCAGCGTTGGACCCCGTTTTCGTTCCATTAAGGCGACTATCAGAGTGAAACAAGGTGAAAAAATGACCAGTCTAACACATAGCAGTAAAATTTCTTTGTCTCCATATGCACAACCCGCTACAAGCGGCGGGAAAGAGGGAAGAAATATTTTTCGAAATGACATAAAATGGAACAAAAGCAGGCAACTGACACAGAGAAACACATGAGTTGCTCAGTACACCCGAGTCCTTACGAGAGCCCATGAAACTTGTTATCGAAACGTGAAACTTGTGTAAATCGAAAAATTCGATTTACAACTGAGCCCATGAAACTTGTTAATAGAACTGCTGATTTCAAGTAGCTTAGAATTAGGATTAATTTCAAGTCTTTAAGGGAAGAGTCTCTAAGTGGCGGACAGCATACATCTATGAGTGCAGAAATCAAGGAGAGACAAATAAAAAATAGAAATAGAAGAAGAAAACTCAAGAAGACACGCAGACCAACTGAAACTCAACAACGAACAAGGTTTAGAAAAACCCTCCCACTTTACTAACCTTTACTCAAAGCAGATGCCGCAGCCACGTGAATTGCTAGCTATCAGCTATTAGTAAACTTCTCCAACTTATTCTCAACTCAAAGCCGCTTAGGGCCACACTAAGCAACACGACGACTACTTTATTTTTAGACCCACACAAGCTTGAATTTAGCAAGTTCCCTGCGCCTTGACAAACAATAGAGCGCTATGAAAGCTTAGCTAGGATAAGGAAGTGTTCTGAACACCTGAGTCGCTTGAGAATGAGGAATATTCTGACTAAAAGCATTCCAAGAAAACATGCAAACTTTGAACTCAACAATGTAATGGCTAAGAACAGAAGAGCAGGAAAGTAGAGAACATTGCTACTAAATTAGACCTACAATAGACTCAAGACACAAATTTTGCTGTTTTTACTGTGTATGCCTGCAGGTGTTTAAAGAAATGCGACGACTCCGAAGCATTCAGACGAGGTCAGACAATGTCAATCAACGCCTCTTAGCCCCTGAAGTAAGCTGAAAGCAGGTTCACCATAACACATCAGCCAGCATCGAGATAAAACTGAGACTTCACATTCATGTTTGCAAAAATTTAGGTAACATAAAAACAAAAACCAAGTAACACTTTTATCTAAACTGACCGTCATTCTGGCTTGCAATAATAAAGCTGAGATATGCACATGTCCGACGTTAAGTTGCCTAATATGGTCGTGCATACATAAATTAAGAAAAATCTTCTACTTTCAATTCAGATCTTTGACAGCAAGGAGAATATAACACAAATGAAAGTAGAGCACACACCCGCTGATACAAGAAAGCTACATGATAATCAATTAGCAAAAAGAAGCCTAAAGTCTAACTGAAATCAGTTGTGAAACGAGTTACAGGCATTAACGGCTTTGTTCTTTGAAACAGAAGCTTCAAGAATCTCTAACTTCGGATGTGATTCAGCGAAAGTTCTCTTAGCCGTTGATGTGGTACGCGTACATCACGAACACAAACACACGATATACAGCTAGATTGTGAAGAGCATAACAATTACAACAGTACACCCAAACTTCGATATTTTCTTTATCGTTATGACTCGCTATTAGTAGTGTTTTTAGAGCATTTTTTCGATATTTCAGTATTACCGTTATTTTTATGAATTTTATTTACGTTTCCCTACGTATTTAAACTTTTTAAATCTTAAATTATGACAAATAACGAGGTTTGAGTGTAACCACACTTGGGTGTTAAGGCACCCACAGACGGGCACCGCCAGCCCGTCGGCTCCAAAAACTCGGCCAAAAACAACCCACGCACAAAAATACTCAGCCCTTAAAACACAACCACCTGAGAAGAGCAATGGTCTAAAACATCAGAACATCACATGCTGCTGCCAAAGACTACGCTGCTTTTCAAACATCCCTCCGACACTTAAACTGGTGCTTTTGAAAGCTCTGCTTGTCCATCTCTTCAAATAGTCGAGTAGCTAGTTGTTCCTAACAAAACGTATTCCGCTCTCCGTCATACAAACCCGTCACGAAATCGAGATATTTCACAGTGAGTTTATTAATCAAAACACGCGAGTTGCAACTCTTTGTTTCACGTACTCAACTCCTACAGCAGCCCAAAACCTCCGGCAGCTTAACTTGCTACGCAGGTCAACATTGCTGGGAGACATGCGTTAAAACTTGCACCAACACTCGTTTTCCTTTGCAAAACACTCGCAAAAAAGCACCGCCAAATAGTCCAAAAATTGACACGTACTCCGTAAACTCCAAAAAAAGCGAAAGTCCTACGAACTCTCACTAACTAACTCTTCTGTCACAAAGCTCGAGCACAAAGTGTACCCTGTACAACAATTATATAAACTCTATACAAAACACCGACATACGTAACTAGCTACACAGCTATAATCACAAGCTTATAGTGAAAACAGATGTTCTTTGTTGCATCAATTTTGAGTGTATAGAGACTACACGCGCTCACGATGCCCACGCAAACAATTAGAATGATAAACACTTCACCCTAGACAGCAAAGAAAGACAGTTGTACGTTAACGCTCTTAATAAGAAAAGCATGGTACAGTTGCAAGTAGTGCCTGCAACTCCAGCATATAACGCTCAAACTGCAACACGAATGTGAACTTTAAGGCGGCGATAATATTTATTATTAATACTATCATCATTTTCATTAAAAGCTGCCCATCCACACCAAAGCAATAATATCGTATTAGTGGTTGTTCCGTTGAATATCATACAATTAGCATCATTATGTTTATTATTATTACTGATGCTGTTCTGGAAGGCAGGACATAAATTACATAAATTAAGAAAAATCTTCTACTTTCCAGAAAGTAGTCGAATAGGCGTTCACAGACATGATTCCTCCTCTCCTTCCCTCTGCAGAAGATGGGGCACATCCCGACATCCCCGTACAGAAGATGAGGTACATCCCGACATCCCCGTGCAGAAGATGGGGGTACATCCCGACATCCCCGTGCAGAAGATGGGGGTACATCCCAACATCCCCGTGCAGAAGATGGGGGTACATCCCAACATCCCCGTACAGAAGATGGGGGTACATCCCAACATCCCCGTGTAGAATATGGGGATACACCTCGACATCCCTGCGCAGAAGATAAGGGTTCACATCTGCTTTCCTAGATCAAGTGGAAAACAAGTTATGAAATGTCGTTCAGAGAAAAGATTATTGAGTTCATCAGCATCTTCAGGAGACAGAAATGAAAATAAAGGCCTTTCTACCTCAAATACTAACATTCACAAAAGATTATCACAGCCAATGCTGCTAAACCTAGCACGGGAACCTAGCATGTCTGGGAGACACGCGGTGTAGGAGAATTTAGGAATTCTACCTGCCTCTCGGAGGAGCGCAAGTTCACCAGATCAGCAGCAGGACAGTGCCTTATTTATTCCCTCAGCTGAGAAACTCTGCGCGACCGACAAACATCACCTGTTATGTCCTGATTCTTTTTGTTAAATTGTAATTGCAGCAGACGGTGCACGTGGGACAGCTTCACATGTAGAGCGCGTCGATGGTCGCAAGATGGAGTAGACGGCATTCGTAACTCGCTCTCTAAGTCAACAAAATGAGCACCAACTTTAAAAATTCGTAGTCAACACAACAGGAACTCGAGGTGGTCCAAGTTAGGCAATCGTTGTGGGTTAATTTGTCGGTCCATTCTAATAAATACTAAACTAGAAAAACATTCACTGGAGAAAATTTCGAAGCAAGTCATGCGTTGAGGTTACTTCGCTGTAAAGGCATCGATGAGCATCATTCATTATTGCTGTGTTGAAGAGGCAGCAGCAGCCACGTAGCCGAGGTGGGAACGAGAGTGCATTCAAATTTGCAGGGTTTCCAAGATGTTCCTGGAAATAACACTAACATTCCATAACTGATCCCCAGAGTAGACAATCCAGTCCGTCATTTGTACACATTTTCGAACCGTACGAGAAGACATCGTTCATCAAATGATAATTATTACTCTTGCTTATTGACTTTTTAACAATACTAAAATGTTTTCTAATCAACATTTACCACTAATTCCCTTTTTGACAATACCAAGGCGCCTTTCTCATTAATATAAACCATTATACAACTTTCGTGGCAGTGCCTTCATTTCTTAAATATTTACCATTATTAACCATGAATGACAAACAAATACCGTTTACATCAACGTATGCCATTCCTTACATTTCTGACGATGCTTAAATAAACTTCCGCTATCACTTCGCCTACAATAATGATCAAATTCCGGAGTCCACAGCCGAAAATTTGAGACCACCCTCCAGAGAACCCCGGTTAGGTTCCCGTTGAAGGTAAGCCTAGCGGGTACCAAATAAATCGTGGCCAGCACAGACCACTGCAGCCGGAAAACCAGCATCTTTATGAGACGAAAAATTGAAGTGAAAACAACAGCGAGATACGATGAGCTGAAAATTAAGAAAAAAATGGAATGATATACTATTTAATTTTTAAAATGCGTCCACAACAGATTCGTGGAAAAAGTTTGTTGACACTGCAGTGGGCAGCTGTTGAAAGAAATGAAGAAAGCTCAATCTCAAAGGCTATTAACGGGGACTTGAACAAGGAGCCTAAATCCTCTATTTTTTTTCTTATCCTTGACGAACGCTGTCTTTCGTCAACCTAGAAGGAAAACAGCATTCAGTATCCCCCCTATCGAGAGAAACGCAGCCTTAAAATGCTAAATTTGAAATTATTGTGAATATATTTTTGTGCACTTTCGAACGATAGATTCTTAAAGCTAAGAAGACACAAAACAGCCTTGCTAAAAATGAACGCATTTTTAATGTGTTTTGGTGTCACAGAACAGTTTTTTAACTAACAAGCTTCAAGATCTATAAAGATTATCTGCGCTCTGATTTGATCAAAATGCGTTAAGACACAAGGCCTGGCACCCCTCCATTCAGTGTCAGGGAGTTGACTTACTTCAATAATTACACAAAAACACTCGCGTTTCTGATGCTCAGCTACATGGCATGAACTACAAAATGTTCATATTTAGCTACAAAAATCATTTTTAAACTGAGGACGGCACCTACAACGACAGGTAAAACTCGATTTGAACAGTACGAATACTCAACAACACAAAAGCAGACTCCACTTTCACAAATACAGGAGTGAAGAAGTCGTACGAACAATAGCAGATATAGTGAGATACCAGAGTTGCTTCGAAAATATTTTGCAAACTTTTACTGAATAAGGTACGTATTTGAACGGCCAAATCTACCCAACGAAATGTACATTAAGTGCAACATAGACATCAACACAACGCACATGGTATACGCATCTGGACAACACATATACCAAACTTATAGAATACTCGTACACATATATCTTATAGAAATGTAGAAGAAACAATTTCACCTGTCAGTAGTCGAGAGCTGCTGAGACAACTGCCAAAATAGTAACCAGCAGCGATAATAACAAGTGCCGACTGTCATGAGATAGGTCACTTGCTAGAATTATAACCAAAAAGAATCCACACCTGTGAATCAGCTGCCAAAATAGTTAATACAACAGTCAATTGTTCATAACCCAACCAGCACGAGATGGCAGTAATTATCCCTCGGATGACGGTATATTCTAACTTATAGCGATATGAAATTCTTGATAGATTTAGCCCCGCGATACCGGAGTTCAAGATCCGGAGTTGTTATGAGCACGAGCGACTAGGACGAAGTCTGAAACACAGCCAAGCAGCTGCACTACTGGTTGTCGGAGGCAACGCGTTAACAGACCTAACAAATGATTCGAAATACAGCTGACGTTTCAGGTTAAACACCAAATGTAGGCTAGATTATATCGTCGCTAAATGCATGGCAATAAAACGCATTTATATGAAGCTTAAACACAGATGTCTGCAGAGTACATCGCCACGGTAGTGCGAGCAAAATCTATTCATTAAAATACTAGCATTACTCATAAATACTTGATCGAAACGCTACAATAACAAAGCACAACAATCCACATGCGAGGCAAATATCAACTAGATAAGTTTTGAAACATTGAACACAAGCCTGAAACTTCCCATTTCATTAATAAACAAAACCGATAGCACAAACATAAAGAAGAGCTTAGAACAGCAAAGTCAATTTAAAATATGCAAAATTACTTCTTCTACAAACTACTACCTTCCACCAGTGAAGCCAAGCATTCGTTGGACGTACAAATACACACACATATTATTCTTGTGGTGACAAATAACGTGGGCCCTCAGAGCTCTGTTCGTTTTAAGTGATTCAAGCACAGGGCGCGTGCAGCCACAAGACACCACAGCAGCATGAGGGTAACAGGGAGGTCCATGTGCCGCCACTGCAAGCCTGCTCAGACTCCTCAGGTTTTTGTAAAAATATCACGTGTCATAGCCAGGGTAGAGCGTCCCGTGGGGCACCGTAATTCTTTAGGTTCTCAACTCTTTATTTTCCACAGTGAAGAGATGAATGTTCTGAGTGGAGCAACTTCACCATCTTGTTTTGGTTTCTTCGTCTCCAACCTTTCTTCGCCTTTCTATAATGTGTTATTTTAGGTCTGGTTAACGAGGCAACGCTTCATTGTCTTCTCTTCTGCGACACTGAATCACAGCAATATTGTGAGGACTAAGTCGAGAAGCCAAAACGTGTCAGGTCTATAGCGACACTTGTATCAATAACAAGCTAGTATCAAAAGACTAAAAATAGAAGAAGACAGGGACGACTGTATCGAGTAGGAATTCACGGAAATAAGTCATCAGTACCTCCATGAGTGGAAACGATAAATAACGCCTCATTATTTCAAACTGAAAGTCACAAGAGACTCACAATCAATGTTACTTGCAACACTGGTATGACGGAGGGCAATCCATAGGAAGTGTGAAGAGCTCAAGGTATGCTGGCGAGGACAAAATCATTGACACTAGTAAATATTGTCCAGAATTGGAAAAAATACTAGTGACATCAGCCCTCAAATCATGCTGGACAATCTTCTAATGACAAGACTCTGCCTAAGGGACCAACTTGTCGGGGAGATTCCAGAGTGTGATAGGAATAGGCCACATTGACATTCTCATGAGATGCCACATGAGAAGCGTGAGGTTCAAAATATAACAGAACAGTGCACCACAATGAAAATTCCTAGAAGTGACCAGAAACAGCCCCCGCATGGGATACAGTCAACGAATAGATGAGATTAACATAGCAGATGTCACAAGACAAAGTTGTCACACCAAATGGTTAGGAAATTAGAGATGGTTAGGAAAGAAGAGCCCAGCATGCTACCTCGATGTAGATGAGGCTAAAGGTAAAGCCACAGGTGATGGCGGCTCAGAAATGTACGTACGTCAGATTCAGGCAGGATATGTACGAGAAACTACGATATAAAAATAATTACTTTCAGATCAACTTCCAAGCAAAAAATTAGACAGAAAGAAACAACCAAACTTCACAAGGCACACGATTGCAAGGAAAATTGCATAAATAAATGCAACCAATATCAACATGATATACAATTGTAAAATAATTTATGAGAAACAAACCCAGCTCATTTTCACGAGACATACATGAAGACACTAGAGTGTCAGGACATCATTTGGCAACAAGATGCATCAGTTATGTACGGTTTATTAAGACGAGTACCATCCCAAGAAGACATCACCATGGACTCAAACAATACATGCTGTAGGTATAATATTTTAATTGCACCATCGGAAAGTACGAGAGGAATGTCTTAGGTTAAAGTGATGAAATCTTTTTAACACATAGACAATACTAACAAAATATCCCTACTTCAAGTATCTGAATTAACGATTTATAAAACATCAGGAAGCAATTTATAAAATACTCTTTGGTCAGAAACAGTTGGTGCACAGTCGGTTAACCCTTTCGATCCTGTTGGGACATTTATGCCCTAACAGAGAGCAAAAGCCGGATCGAAAGGGTTAAACATTCCAGCATTATGTTGCAGAAATTTTACAAAATTAATTCTTCATCTTTGTTTATGAACTATTTTAACGTATAATGCAAAACGTTGAGTGTAATGCATGCGTAAAATTTTTATCCTTTTTTTCCTTTGCACTTACCGATCCCATCAATGTCAAAAGTTTCATGCACCAACTATTTCTTTCAGACCAAAAGTAGAAATGACGACCTTCAAAAGAAGCAAATTAAATGTCAAATAGAAGTAAAATGGATGTAATAATTACAAGATAAACCAACGTAAATGCAGCACATAATTGAGTGCCATTAAAACCCAGTCGGCTTTATCATGCAAAGCGTGTTAACATTTATGTGTATGTTTGCGTAAATCATGTGACCTGCTTGGTGCTCTACTAAACGTTCACGCTCGATAGCAACTGCATGACTTTTTTCCATAATTGTCTCGTGGGTTTTGGCTTCAAACTTATTTCATTATCATTGTGGATTATTCGAAGGAATACTGAGCAGTGAACACATGACCTTAACTAGGCTTTCATTACGAGGTTTCAAAAGACAATAGATTCACCCCTCCACTCCGAGGGAAGGAGCCGGTCTAAAATCTTACACTGGTGTTTGCATCACGGTAATGTGAAGAAATTGTAAATAATGTAGAAATAAAAGAATAATAACAGTATTTGGTATTGGAAGGAGCAGTAATGTAAGAGTAATAGTAGTATTTGGTATACGAAAAGTTTTTTTTTCACATCGTATAGGCAAAATATTATTGTTTATGATAAGTCATTACCGTTTCCTCTGGCGAGTCACCCGTTTGATACACAAACGAAGCACCACGTAAATGATCCAGTACTGATATTAATATCTGTACTGTTTAGAGTTCTTATATTAACATGAATGGCATAAAATAATACTGATATTCATACCAATAGCAATAAATTAAACTAAGTCACACTACTAATACGTCGGGATTTTGTCAGCAACCCTGTATTCTGGCCCAAGCAAGACAAGCGAAAAAAAACCCTAGCTTCAACCGAGAGTTTATTGATATGTTTGCTCCTTTCACAGAGCACCTCAAGATGCTTCTTACATTAATGTGTCTGATACTGATGTAATCGCCATTTGTACAAGCAAATTTTTAAAACATGCATAAAAAATTGATATGACAGAATATATACTTTTCCAATAGCAAGGCAAATATACCAGCATCGCAGGCCTTGCATAAATGCTGCTCGTCTATGACGCTAACAATCAGGGGGATAACTTGTTCTCTATTAGCAGATATAAATATTTTCTTATTAGTATATAGGATCAAATTGTAATCTTAGTAAAATTCAGGACAAAAATTTGTCCGCCAGGAGTTGACAGAGAACCAAATCTGTCCATATGTTGAACAGAGGAATAAATCTGTCCACTACGAGTAAATAGAGGGCAAACAGAGCAAGGCAGTTAAGTCCACTACAGGAAAACATGTCGTTCTGCGCAGTCCCCCCTCATAACTCTATTTCTTCAAAAGCGCTACAAAAGTGGCACTTCACGGCACAGGTGCCATATTTTCATCCAACTATTTTTCATTCGCAACGGTCCCAGCAATCCCAGCGGCACCTTCGCATAAAACTCTACAATGACTGCAACTGAAAAGCAAATGTAAAGAGGCCATGAAGAACAATGTTTTCATTCTCTATGCGAGTTATGATCAGAAAGAGCTGGAGAGTCAAAATACTCCATTATGGATTCACGGAGACTTGAACACGCGAGTAATATCACAAACGACACTGGCTTTGCCTTCTTTGGTTCAGCTAATCAATCACAAGCGATGTACAAAACTAATTCTATAAGCTAAAGGCTAAACGAGTGGTCAATATGACTAAAATTGGTAACGAAGTATTAAAGTGAAAAAAAGTAATTGAACAAAAGACATGCACATATAAAACATAAAAACATCAATCGCATTACAACTAAACAATGATTCTTAGGTCATGCAGGTCTCTGGCATTTTAAGTATTCTACACTTTCGTCACTCACAAGATCATGGTCATATTCTTTGGACAGTTTTCAACACCATTAGGTAGATGGAAATACCTTAATTTGGGTTGCATTAAAGCATCGCTATATTTGCATGATAAGGTTAAACACAAAATCACGAGTGTACATATACCAGTAACATATAATAAGAGCTAAGAACTAATTAGCTAAGCCCGCAAGTTTATGATAAATAGTTTTGCAGAAGCAACCACAAAAGAATTGTTCCCATTGGCGGCGTAAAATTCTACATCTGTGCAAATGAGAAGATCAAGGTACCTTGTACAGTGCAAACCAACGCAGGCAGAGTTCATGCGAGGATCCAACTGTCAAAAAAAGTGTTCACTATTCGAGCATGAACACACTTCACACTATCTTTGTATTCCTTTTTGTATGTTCTACCCTCGAAGATTAGTGCATATGTGTGAGAAGATCAGTGTTTCAAAGATAGAAGAGCCCTCTACCATGCTGTGTAAAACACGCATGTTAAACCAACAACCCATATTTAGCTCTTAATCATGCACTGAAATAAAGTGTGAATGAAGTTAGACTGACATACGATGAAATAAAAACACAGAACCGTGATAGGCCCAACACCCCAACTAAGGTAAGAAACATAACTATAAATAAATGCTTGACAATAAAGGCACAAAACATGCATTAAAACTACGAAACATTTTGGAAAATAACATATAAATCGTCTTCATCTTAATTTGCAAAGGCTTTGGTGTAGATAAAGAATAGTCACGTTATGGCTGGAATAATCGATAACAACTCTACTCTCGGTTTGAGAATAGAACCTTAATGATGAAGAAGATGAACAGATTTCAAACACAAGACAGCCGAGTGCAGCAACTGAATAAAGGTTCATACAAAACGATGTGTAACCAAGGCAGTTTTTCATGCGTAGTTCAACGTATTGTCGAGGGATAGACTCAACTCACTCAGCCAATGTTGCAGCACTCATCATCCAAATGAAAAGTAAAGTTGCGAGCTGTTGAGTTAATCCTTGTAGGCGCTGCAGTAGAGACACAGTCGTCGTCTCCTTGCCAATAATGGATACATAGAACCACAGAAAGGGCATAAGAGCTGACTTAAATATGCTGGATAAAATGTAAGCATAATGTCCTTAGCCACATTATAACATGATTATATGAGCTGCATCGTAGTGCAAGGTGCAGAACAGAAGTAGGAGCAGGAAGTATCTGTCACCTCCACAGGTTGAACATGTGGTCACGACAGCGTCTACATGCGAGGTAAGCGGAATCCCTCCAACTTTATCAGGGCAGACTCGTTGAATTTAAACCCTAGTAAGAAATTTTTTCATCTGCAGGTCCTGACCAAAGCACACTAACGTCTATGTAAATTCATGTCAATTTCAAAAGGGTTCCGCATCAGATATGCATGTGGTTTACATCCACTAAGATGCTCTCGAACAAAGAGGCACTGGATTACTGGGCGATCTTTTCCTCTGTTGAAGAGCTTTTTTGAACAACGCAAGCAGGGCGTCACGTAACGCTCACACACTCCATCGTCTCATAATGTAACGCACTGAACTACACACACCTGCTCAAGAACTACTCAAACTGTGATTCCTGCACACCCTTTACACCACCTGTACCACGGGCAGTGCGCACACACAGTGCAGCTGTGATACTGTAATGTGTGTACGTACACCATGCACACAATACCGTGTACCACATGATACAGCGTACACACTGCAGTGTGCACAGCACGACACAGCGCACACACACTGCACAGTGTACACAGCATGACACAGCGCACACACACACACTGCACAGTGTGCACAGCACGACACAGCGCACACACACTGCACAGTGTACACAGCACGACACAGCACACACACTGCACAGTGTGGTCTCCACTAGACAGCGTCCTATACAGTATAGTAGATCTTGCATGGGAGGGCCTCCAGGGCACTCTGGAAGGTAGGGGACGCGGTCAAGTCTTTGGAGGAGATGGTGATGAGGCGCAGCGTCGACAGCCCCTGCAGCGCCTTCGTCAGGGTTGCAGTGCCGTCCGCGTCCTGGTCAGGCAGGTGGCAGTGTGACATGTTCAGCACCTCCACCTGCCACAAGTGCTTTATTACCTCAGTGAGTCGTCTAGGTAATGGGGAAAGGGATGGCGTTCTAGTCAGTGTAATGGTCAAACTAATGATGTCGGTGCAGCCAATGTAATGGTGATATAGTCAATGTAATGGTGTTGATTCATTCAATGAAATGGAATTGATTCATTCAATGAAATGGAATTGATGTTTTCAATGAAATGGAATTGATGTTTTCAACGAAATGGAATTGATGTTTTCAACGAACTGGAATTGATGTTTTCAACGAAATGGAATTGATGTTTTCAACGAAATGGAATTGATGTTTTCAACGAAATGGAATTGATGTTTTCAACGAAATGGAATTGATGTTTTCAACGAAATGGAATTGATGTTTTCAACGAAATGGAATTGATGTTTTCAATAAAATGGAGTTGATGTTTTCAATAAAATGGAGTTGATGTTTTCAATAAAATGGAGTTGATGTTTTCAATGAAATGGTATTGATGTTTTCAATGAAATGGTATTGATGTTTTCAATGAAATGGTATTGCTGTTTTCAATGAAATGGTATTTATGTTTTCAATGAAATGGTATTTATGTTTTCAATGAAATGGTATTGATGTTTTCAATGAAATGGTATTGATGTTTTCAATGAAATGGTATTGATGTTTTCAATGAAATGGTATTGATGTTTTCAATGAAATGGTAATGATGTTTTCAATGAAATGGTATTGATGTAGTCAATGTAATGGTGATGTAGTCAATGTAATGGTATTGATGTAGTCAATGTAATGGTATTGATGTAGTCAATGCAATGGTGATGTAGTCAATGCAATGGTGATGTAGTCAATGCAATGGTGATGTAGTCAATGCAATGGTGATGTAGTCAATGCAATGGTGATGTAGTCAATGCAATGGTGATGTAGTCAATGCAATGGTGATGTAGTCAATGCAATGGTGATGTAGTCAATGCAATGGTTGTGTAACGGCCTTAACGTTCTGTAAATAACACATCCAATTGAACACTACATTTAAGTGAATGCTATAGCCACCAGTTGCTTGCAGCATTCACTTAAAAAGTCTTGTTCCGTCATCATTCAGGTTTTACGTTCACTAATAAATCCAAAGCATACAGGATTTCTACATATGACTTGGCAAAAACGAACTCAATCTATGTGTACCTTCAAACAGAGATAATCATGAATGCATTCACTTCTGAATCACAAACAATGGAAATTTGTCTTTTTTGAACAATTGCCATATTATAATCGGATTCCCAGCAATACTGGAATCCAAAACAAACATATGCACACATGTATTAAGAAAATTGAAGACTGAAATCCATCACGATTTAAAAACGAGTTCAAACCACAAAACCAGACAACCAAATTGAGATGCTTGAAGAGCAGTAAGTAGGCAGCCTACCATATTACGACGCCTGAAAAGCAGCCAGTAGGTGACCTACCATATTAAGGCGCCTGAAGAGCAGGCAGTAAGCAGCCTACCATAGTAAGGCGCCGGAAGAGCAGGTAGTAGGTGACCTACCATATTAAGGCGCCTGAAGAGCAGGCAGTAGGCAGCCTGGAGGTCGGGTCTGCCTCGACAACTGTTCTCAGAGATGTCCAGTTGGAGGAGGGAGGGGCAATGCTGGCTGTGAGTCAGAGCCAAGACCTCGTCAGCAGTGAGGCGGCACCCGCACAGCCCGAGGTAAGAAAGGCACGTCGGCAGCTCCGTGATGGCCCCCATCAGACCTGGTGTACGGACCCCCTCTCAGACACATAGATGGCAGGCTTACATGGTAAATGGAAGCCTTGGAATTAGCAAGCAACACCTTCAGGTACTTTAGAGCGTTCACCATCTAGTCATACACGTCGTAGGAGTTCGCATATTGATGTAGATCATACCCATCAGTGCCACAGATTACCGACAAGTGGATGAAAACGTTACACGGGCAGTAACTTGCCACTAGAGTGTCATATTAGAATTAACTCAAAATTAGAGCCAGGTTGATAAGAAACATTCATTTTAGAATTTAACAATTTCTGTCACACAATCGTTCTCTCAAGCACGTGAAGAATAACTAAATTATTCTTTATATCTGTTATGCAATTCTAATAATGACTACTTAAAAATTGCACTAAGCACGCACGGTTTCATGGAGTTTAAGCGAACCCTATGCATACTACCAAACAGTAATTTGTTCGCAGAATTTAGCAGGAGCTGAAAATAATTTGAGCACTGAAGAATATGACGCACAAGTACAGTAAGAACTGACAACGTAACAAAGGATAAATGGCCGTAGGACAAAATTGCTACCATCCTAATCGCTCTTTCTCTTTCGATGTGAAGGGATGCAGACGGAGGAAGGGTGTAAGCCTTAGTAACTGTTAAGGGCATTACAGGAAACTCCAGTAATACGAACTGCCCCTGACACTCCCATATTTTAGGAGACAATGCAGTACACAGTTGCTAGCATGATCAGAGTGAACGTGTAGAATGCAGGCCGTCATGACTTCAATTACCTGAATAAAGAGACGCGATGGTGGACTTCAACTACGAACATCACCTAAGCCATCACCCCAAGCAAGGCAACATCAAAAGCCCGACACTCAAAAATAAATGTCCAGTGAAAGAAACAAGATTCTACCCTCGGATAGGGGAGTAGGATTCTACAAACGTATTTTAATTATAAATTATCCGAATACAGTGGTGCCTCGATATACGAATATCTTAACTTATAAATTATTTAATGTACGAATGGTCATTCGGTTCAGAGTTCCGTCTAGGTAATTTGAACCGAATGACCATTCGTATATTAAATAATTCGTAAGTTAGGACATTCGTAAGTCGAGGTACCACTGTATGTCAAAATAAAGAATTTTTGTACTTGAGTTCACCTCTGAGGTCGACTTGAGTTCACCTCTGAGTTCGACTTGAGTTCACCTCTGAGGTCGACTTGAGTTCACCTCTGAGGTCGACTTGAGCTCACCTCTGAGGTCGACTTGAGCTCACCTCTGAGTTCGACTTGAGCTCACCTCTGAGGTCGACGTTGGAGAGGTCAAGGACATCAAGTGCAGTGAAGGCAGTAAGGTGAGAGAGGTCACTGAGGTCAGGGTTGTTGGGGAGTGCCAGCCCCGTGAGGAGGGGTGCCAGGGGCAGCAAGGAATCCCACACCTCCCCAGTGAGCGAGCACATGTTCAGTGTCACGTGACACAGCTCAGGGAATGCCATGATGTCCTGTGTCAGGAGCAGCGTGTCAGCACAGTGTCAGGAGCAGGGTGTCAGCACAGTGTCAGGAGTAGAGTGAGACCTACTAGATCAAGTAAATTGGAAGTGAATTCAGTATTCAATTCTACTAAGGTTACACCTCTTCTTATTACTGCAAGACCCACACACCCTGAAGCAAAGCTCATAACACAATCTCATCACCACACACCTGGAAGGTTCCTTCACACAAATCCAACAACTCCACCACATCAGGTCAGAAATTCAAAGGATGTAATCATCAGTACGCATTTCGAACCCCAACCCAGCCAGTGAATAGTATGACCTGGGTGTAAAGAAGTGAGTTTAGATTGAATGTTTTCACAGGACTCTTGTTTGTATCGTATTGTATCGCGTCAGTGAAGAAGCGTAGAGCTAACGTATTTACTGCGAAGTGTCTACAGCCCCCAATTTTACAGGCCTTGAGGCACGTTGTTGAAATTGTTTAGACAATCAGCTCAGAGGCATCTTCCTGAGTGGTAAAAATTCCCACTGTTAAAAGCATATTTCGTACGTCATGTCTATGTTAGTCAAAGAAGAACCTCTTTTCGAGCAAGGTTCTCTGATCTTGTATTAGCATGTAGATCGGAATAAAACTAAGGAAAATAGACTAAGTTTTCATAATATTTGCCCCTACAACTGATATTGATAATTTTTTAATCATGACTTTAACATAGTCCTACCTCCACCAAGGAGCCCCAGGAGTCTGGAGGCAAGGAGGTAACGTAGACGTGCTTCACCCCTACCAGGAAAGAACCTCTGTCTGCCACAGCGGCGCCCTTTCTCCTGTCAGCTGCCAGCTTGTGTAGCAATCGCAGCTGTCGCTCGTCAGCGCCCTCCACCTCCAGGTCCAGTGTCAGCTGAACTGTACACAGCATGCTTACATAAATCCAGCGTCAGCTGAACTGTACACAGCATGCTTACATAAATACAGCGTCAGCTGAACTGTACACAGCATGCTTACATATATCCAGCATCAGCTGAACTGTACACAACATGCTTAAATAAATCCAGCGTCAGCTGAACTATAACACAGCATACTTCCATAAATCAACTAGACCTCCACACCAGCTGCACTCTACACAGGGTTCTTACGCATACCCTACTTCACGACTTAAAAAAACGTACTTTTCTTATAAAGAAGTCCAGCGTCCTATAAAGCAACGTCGTAAGTTCCGACTACACACAAACAAATCAAGCTGTACCCTATCATTGTGTTCCAATTTACAGTAAAATTAAAGCACTGCCCTAGTTCATCAGGTTTTCATACTGAAATATAGTTTTCTCGGGTAAAATTGGGGCAGTAGGTAGAGCTATGACGCAAAGGGAAAATTACTTGCTTTTTTGCTGCAAAATTTAGAAAGCGTCTAATGCATTACATGAAGTGTTTAGTAAATCGGGGAAGACTGTACTAACTCGACACTCGTAATATTAGTGAGCAGCATGACGCAACACACGTACAGCATAACATATGTCCCAACACTTGTGCTCAACTGGAGAAGGAAGTGCTTTCCAACGGCAGCAAAATATTGTTAGAAATTTGTAACCTATGAGAAATACAAGAATTGCATTCGTAAAACCAAAAAAAAAATTCCTCTAATCCGCTACATAGCAACTTCTAATGGACAATTTTCTCAAAGTTATACTTTGAAACTGGAATATTTTCTATACGCACTTTCTTGGAGGCACATATTGAAAGTTAAGTAACTTCTACTCGCCCAGAATAGGGTAAGGGGAGGCTCTCCTTCAATACGGAAACTTGTATCATTTCCATTTTCGTGATGATGACAGTATTAACAAAATTCATTAAAAAATACGTGAATTTTCTCACGTGCGGGCCTTCTAGTTGTTATCATGGCAAAATTATGACACTAATGGTTCACACCAACCGCGAGTCATATAACTATTTTCTACCAAGAGCCCTATAATTATTTTGTGATGAGAATTACGCAAATATAGCGTAAAAATTGACGACTGTGAACGTGAGTATTACTGCCACTCCTCATCCTCCTATCCATCGTTACTCCTGGCGCCTGTGTGTGACTGAGATGCCTCTGCTTGAGTGAAATGCCTGTGCATGATTGAGATGTCTGTGCATGATTGAGATGCCTGTGCATGATTGAGATGCCTGTGCATGATTGAGATGTCTGTGCATGATTGAGATGTCTGTGCATCATTGAGATGCCTGTGTGTGATTGAGATGCCTGTGCATGATTGAGATGCCTGTGCATGATTGAGATGTCTGTGCATCATTGAGATGCCTGTGCATGATTGAGATGCCTGTGCATGATTGAGATGTATGTGCATCATTGAGATGCCTGTGTGTGATTGAGATGTTAATGCGTAAATTGAGGTGACCGTGTGGGATTGATACCTTAACTTTAGACGGCATGGGACTAGTGTGGCAACCCGAGCATGCACCAATCGGCTTGTGTCTGTTGCCATATTTTATTCTATTTATTATTATAATGGTGACGACAGAAATAAAGCAAACTGACGAGCATAGTTTTTATCATTCTACTCACTACGAGACAAGAAGGCGAACTGACGAGTATGGTTTTCATCATTATAATCACTACACGAGAAATAAGGGGACCTGATGAGTATGGTTTTTATCCTTACAATCACTACACGAGAAATAAGGGGAACTGACGAGTATGGTTGTCACCCAGCAGCGGGTTGAGTTCCTTGTTGCCAGCGTTGTAGATGGTCTTGAGGGACCAGGTGCTGTCACGCAGTCTAGGGATGCCTGACAGGTCCAAGTGAGGCAGGCTGGGCAGGGACCTCTCGTACAGCCTGCCACACATCAATATATAAACCGAGTCCTGGTCCTAATAACGCCTCACTACTCAGAAAAACGCAGACTAGCTGAATCAAATAGGTCTTACCCAAGACTACTGGATCTTAGTCTTATCTAAGACTAGTTGAATCTAATAGGTCTTACCCGAGGCTACTGGGTCTTAGTCTTATCTAAGACTAGTTGAATCTAATAGGTCTTACCCAAGACTACTGGGTCTTAGTCTTATCTAAGACTACTTGAATCTAATAGTCTTACCCAGGACTAGTTAAATCTAATAGATCTTACCCAAAACTAGTTGAATCTAATAGGTCTTACCGAAGACTAGTTGAATGAAATAAGTTTTACCAACAACTCGTTAAATCAAATACCTAGAGAACTTCAGCCTCCAACACGTATTTGATTTTTGAATGACCAACAAAAATTGTGTTTGAAGTGAATATGACGGCAACGGCGCATTGACGGGTAGTATTGAAATTAATGGTTAGCTAACGAGAGGCTAAGCAGAATGAGCCTAAGTATTGTTCAGATTTAGTCTACAGAAACCTGAAGATGTCAAATGACATCGTAGTCAAAGCAATGCAGTATGGTACACGTCAAGATATCTCAGCATGAAAAATGTGAAGAACTGTAGAAGATCTTTTACTGAATCTTTTCAAGCAAAAAGAGATCCCCCAGACCTGGGCACCACGTATCCTACAGACCTGGGCAAGACGTATCCTACAGACCTGGGCACGACGTATCCTACGGCCATGGCGTCAGCAAGTTCAGCATAGAAGGCCCACATGGCAGCAACATCGTCAGCAGGGTGATAGCGGCAGCTGCTCCACCTGACACATGAAAGTGAACAACATGATCAGCTGCTCCACCTGACACATGAAAGTCAGCAACATGGTCAGCTGCTCCACCTGACACACACATGAGACAGTCAGCCACATGAGACAGCAACATAGTCAGCTGGGTCGTGAGTGATGTCTCCAGCATTATAAAGTAGAACCCTCCCTGCAGAAAACTGCACTCAATCTCAAACTGTCTCAATCATGCACAGACATCTCAAATCTTTTCACAACACTGCACAGTAAACTTCAACACAAGCAATTTTTTAGGGCAGTCGCATTATTTGTAGCGCTGGGAATGTGAACAAAGAACGACAGAGATTCATCAGATCATAACGACGGCAACTTCTGCATATGAGACTTAGACCAATGCCTGTACAGTAGTTATTGAAAGTCAATATTATTGACTATATATCATGAACTTAACGAACATAAACTTAGAACACCAAATACTTCAAATAGAATAGAATAGAATGAGGCTATAGGAACGAACCTTCGGGCCCATTCTTGGGTCGGATAATTACTTCGATAATTATTCGGTTGTTTACCCAAGTCCCATGCCGTATTTCTAGCCGCATCAACCATGTCGGCAGCGGGATTCGAACCCGGGTCTTTCCGCTCGCAAGCAGATTCGCTCACCAGTCGACCAAGCTGGTGATGATCAGTTATTATGACAGCAGGATGTTGCCACAAAGTCGTCCAGTTTGCTACGTATTAATTAATCATAATAAATTAATTTTAATTGTGTCTTTACTCAAGACACAATTTTCTAAATTCAGATTGACTGAAATATGGTTAATCTACACCAGCTTCATAACGCATCCCGATTTTTAAGTACTTTCAATTTATAAAATGTAAAGTTAAAAATTACTTAACATAAAAACAATACAAACGACACGGCAAATAAATTACGAAACGCCTTTTAATGTGTTATATTCACATTGAAACTGAGAATCTGATTCCACAGCAACATCAGTTGAATGAAGCTTGTAAATGAAACTCTACTCGTAGCAAGAAATTGCGCTGGTGACAAGAAATTGCGCTGGTGACAAGAAATTGCGCTGGTGACAAGAAATTGCGCTGGTGACAAGAAATTGCACTCGTACTAAGAAATTGCACTTGTACTAAGAAATTGCGTTCGTACCAAGAAATTGCGCTGGTAATAAAAAATTGCGCTCGTATCAATATGTCTTCCGAATGTCAGCTCAAAACACAAGGAACTCACGCAAGTGTATACTCGTAATAAGAGGTACTCTTGTACTACACAGGTACCAAATTTGACGACATATAGGATGAACTCATTTCCAAAATTTTGGCTCATAAAATCGCCCTGCGTCTTATACATTGTAGATAAAGTTTGAGACCTCCCGTAGGCCTAGGCTAATCTTCTCTCAGACGCTCACTAACCCAGATTACGTTCAGTACTTCGCCTTATATACAGTCTTCGCGTCTTATATGCCATCAAATAGGGTAATTCCCAGTTCCATGTCTCCGACCACCACTACAATTCCACGCCGTAGTGTTGGACCGAAATGGTGCTGTTATGAGAAAGCATCTTTGGTGAAGCACTGTTATGTAGTCACTGCTCCGTGTCTCTACAGCACCACTGACACAGTCAAATACTTTCACTTCTACGAGGGCAGATTTTGTTTCAACCTTCAAAGGACTCGAAAACAGGTAAACTTGCATAACATAACCATTTTATTACCCGAAGTATTGCAGGGTCTCACTTATTTCTCTTTCATCACCAGCTTGGTCGACTGGTGAGCGAATCTGCTTTCGAGCGGGAAGACCCGGGTTCGAATCCCGCTGCCGACATGGTTGATGCGGCTAGAAATACTGAATCTGAATCTTGGGTAAAACAACCGAATAATTATCGAAGTAATTATCCAACCCAAGAATGGGCCAGAAGGTTCGTTCCTATAGCCTCATTCTATTCTACATAACCGCCAAAACGGTTAAGGAATTGTCATATCGTGACACAAGCTTCTCGATGCCTTCTTCAAAGAAGTTAGCTGTCAGTGAGGAGAGTTACGTCTTGACGGGCACAACAGACCCAGATCAAACGAGCATACAGCTTCCGATATCCGAGTTTCTCGTGTGATTGTGCACAAAGCGGACCTTGAAATGTTTGGAAACTTAGCAGGAAGTACGAGCGCAAATTTTGTAAAGTTACGTATGATGTTGACAACCTGATGAACGCTCCGAACGAGGCCTACAGTAGCGACAGACTTGCACCCCTGTCCACCTTCATGGACGTCGGTTCACCCTTCTTTAAATTTTCTACACCATTCTCGTACACTATTCTCACTCATGAAGTTGTCACCGTACACTTTTCCCATTCTGTGAAGGATTTCAGCAGCACTATGTCCTTCTGTTTGAAGAAAACGGATTATGCTTCGCAAATCATACTTGGCAGAAGCATCGATAGTAGATGTTCAATTGCTCGTACCTCAGCTACGACTGAAGCACTGGATCTGACAAAAGCAGAGGTCATGGTTAGGGAGCTACGACACGCAGATCTGTCTCCCACTTACTTACTTGGAAGTACGATCGGAGGTTAAAAAAACACCCTCCTATTTGGAGGGTAACAGAAAGAACTGAAATTACGTGTGCTAAAAAGATTTCAATTTGTAAAAGTAGTATGAAAGAGGCCTACAAGAAACTTGGCTAAAAACAGTAACATGTGTGATCAAGTTATTCATTTGGACATGTAAGACATGGGTGGTCAACTAATTTGCACAGGTCAGAAACTTACCAACTGATTCATTGGCGCAGGTAATAAACTAGTTAACTACTTTATTCGCTCAAGTGACACAGGTAGATGTTCAATCCACCATAGTGTCAGTGCACCGAGGAGAGCATCACCTGAACCAGCTGGTGTCGAAGAGGTTGTCGATGTTCCTGAGGAAGTGCAGGAGGGGCAGGGACGAGTGGATGCAGTGCAACGAGAGCCGCACGATGGCGCGTGTGAGGTTGTACTGCAGCCGCTGCCCGCTGTTGGCTCGGTCTACATCATAGGCAAGTAATTAAAAAACATGCAATTACCAAGTACAACAAGCAATTACCAAGTACAACAAGCAATTACCAAGTACAACAAGCAATTAACAAGAACAACAAGCAATTAACAAGAACAACAACCAATTAACAAGAACAACAAAAAATCAAAAAGAACAACAAGAAAGAAATCAAAAAGAACAATTAGCAATGAGCGATTAAAATTAAGCCAAGACCATTAAAAATTATGGAGTCACGTACATCTCAACGAAAATATGGTATTTTATTGACATAGGATTATAATTTGATAAAAAGAAACACTATAGTTTTTCAAACAACACAGTTGATAGAAAATGATTCCCATTATTGGGCTTCAATGAAGGTCTATATTGCATTTATATTGTTATCCTACAAGATGAATATGAACCAAATGATGTACAAATTCTTTCAAAAAACTCTTCTGATGGTATGAAGGAAGGCAGCACTAACTTCAATGAACAAATGGTTATACATGAAACATTATAAATAGTCCACAACAATCATGTAAAAGTCTGATAATTGTTGTACTTTAAATAATTTAATCAGTACAATATTAAATATTAACCCATTAGAAATAATCAATCACTTCAAATCTTTTCCGTGCAGCATAGTTCATTACCCAAAGTATGAATTTTAATGAAGAACTTCCTATTGCTGATGTGTAAAATCTACTCTCAATCATAGCTTGCAATCAGCATATTGAGAACAATATTACAAGCAAAGCACAGGACTTCATCTGAATGAAGTTTCAAGAAATCACACACTCTGAAAGCAGTTGAAAAAATCGTCCAGCAGTAACAAAACCATAGCTCATACCGTATTTGACGGTGTATAAGACGCGACGACTAAGACGGCATATAATACAAAGTTCTGAACGTAAGCTGGGTTAGTGAGCGTCAGAGAGATTAACAGAGGCCTACGGGAGGTCTCAAACTTCACCTAAGATGACAAGACGCAGGGAAATTTTTGAGCCAAATTTTTTGAAAAAAGTGCATCCTATATACCGACAAATACGGTAACTGTCGCAGAGCTCATGTGCTGGAAGACTTCAGTCTGGTATTCAACAAAGGAACAAAGTACTATTAACAGAAGCCAGCCTCACATCTATTGGCAAGCTCCTTGACAAGTGCCTCCATGACAAAGTCAAACAT
Source organism: Trinorchestia longiramus (assembly GCA_006783055.1). Taxonomy (NCBI): domain Eukaryota; kingdom Metazoa; phylum Arthropoda; class Malacostraca; order Amphipoda; family Talitridae; genus Trinorchestia; species Trinorchestia longiramus. Next base: position 38,524 of record VCRD01003305.1, on the reverse strand, counting down.
GCCGGTGGGACAGGTGCAGGCGAGGTGCCACGCTAGGTTATCTCGAGACAGGACCACTTGCACGCTCAGCTCCTTCAGGCTCTGCAGCGCAACCTGCTCTCTCATGTAGTCACATAATGGTGCCATTAAAAACACTAGCCAAGTGAATTTGCAGCTTCAATCAAACTGATAATGATAAAAAAATTCATTTACTATATTTACCTCACTTACACAACTAAAATCTTCATTGTCTGCCTAATTATTTCAACCAATGAGCTAAGTGAAGAATAGCACAGGAAGTGAAGGGCAAAAATGTTAAAAAGGTGAACATTTCAGGGAGTCTTCAACCCATTTACCTAAGAAGAAATGACCAGTGCATAGCATGTTGAATGCATCTTACAACAAATACTATCACATATCAACTGTAAATTTTATATTTTAGCAATTTGAATGATCACAAATAATTCTAATAAAACTTATAAATAAAAGCCATATCTTTATGCCTAACATAATGTCTCATCTTTTTGTCTAACATAATATCTTGTGTCCAGTCTTGAATTAATCTTGTCTTGCATCTACTATGATGCTTTCATGAACAAATCCCTCAACCACCACAAAGCGTCACCCCCTACACCATACAAGTTAGTTTGAGAAAACTACTTCTTTACCCAATTTCACAAGTATTTGGACCACTATCTCTACCCACTTGTATCATTTTATATGATATTTATTTTTATATGATAAGTAACACTAATATATTTAATGTAAAATAAGAAATAAATTAACATCAGGGTCAACTGATGCAAGACAAAAACTTGGGCAATAGTCAAACTAGTTACAGAAAATAGCAGAAAACTTTATACACCATCATTAAAAAATTTATGAACACTTTTTCCAATATCATGTATAATTGCTGAAATTCCTATGATAAGAGCCATCAAACTAACTTGATAGAGATCATGGATAAAGAAAGAACAGAGCTGACCTGGTCAGTCACATGATGAGGATCCTTAGAAGTGAAGATCTGCTTGAGGTCTCTGTAGAGGATATTACGGTGAGGCCACTGGTGTCTCACACGCATGGCCATCGACACCCACGAGCCCAGGCACGGACTCATTGGCTCCTTTTGACAAAAAATTGTACAGGATGAGAAAATATTTTCTATGATTGGTTTCATTTATTTTCTGCATCTAATGTACAATACATTGTATCTTTTGTACAATATTAGCAGTGCCTAGTTCAGAATAGTAATAAATTTCACACAAACAACCAATTGTACCAATGTCATGCTTCTTTTTCATCAACATCCCAAGATCACAAGAGTTGACTAGCCATCTCAAACTTGCCAAACTAAATTAATTTTAACAAGACTCTTACCCTGTACAGCTTCATAAATTTTGTCAATGGTTTATATATAGTAATACCTCGTTTATCACGTTTAATAGGTTCCAAGACCAGCCACGATAGGTGAATTTCCGTGAAGTGGGAACACTGTTTTTACGCTATCTATTTAGTGCATATATGAACTTCTAAAACCCTCCCTGTTCTATTAATAACCCAACCTTTACAGCACTTTTTGCTGTTCTTGAAATCACGATTGGAAGCCATTGTAGGGGTTGAATAATCACTGTTAAACACAAAAAAACACAAGGGCACAGCGTAAAATAATCCAACCCGCGAGATAGGTTAATACAAACTGGCCGCCAGAACTCATGAGCATTATCAAAGCTTCAATCACAGGCCAGATTACAAAATGGTAAGCTGTCATTCGTCATCTCTCACTATTGCACCAATCATAGCCCGTTTTTCAATTCACTTCGTCATGAAGAGAATACGCTTCTTTTTTCTCAAGAACATGATATGCATTTTAAACGGTTCTTATTTCTCTGTCAAGTGTGTTACAAATTAAAATATAGGTCTTCATTCATTTTATGCTTGTTTTATTGTTCCTACATTATGAAATAATATAATTAATATAATTATAATGTAATTATAAATTTGGCGGGTGACATCCACAAAGTCGTGAATCTGTGATAATCAAACCATGAAGTAGTGAGGGATTACTGTACAAAAAATGTTATCAAATCCAATTTTGAAGGTAATATTCATTTTAGTCAACCAATTCAGACCCAAGTAGTTTTAATATAAAGAAGAATGTTCCCACTGAATTTGATAGACAACATAAAGAACATGCCTTCATGTCCATCTAGAGCAGAACCTTACCTCCATGCTTATCCTTTACTGCACCAAAAATAATCAAGCTCTTCAGTAATGTTGGTCACTGGAAAACACAATAGCTAATTTTTTCTATTAATAAACTGATCACAATACAATAAAAAATTGTTCAAAAAGGGTAGATTTTAGTAAAACAGATAGGGTGTTGGCTGCACAAAGAAGAATGAAAGATCACTTGTCCAGGGTGCAGTAACATAACTTTCTTTTTACAAAACAAAGCATTTTGAAAAAGAGGAAGTTTTGTTACTGCACCCTGTATTAGGTCACATTTCAGATCTGATAGTTCAGCATACCTAGGATCATAATTTCTCTACTAGAAGCCAGCCAATTACGATGAGATAACAGCAGGCTTATGGCTTTATGCATCAAAATGTGCTTAAATTGAAATTAGTTTGCACTTTGACTTTACCTTTAAATTTAGGGCCAACTATACTTTGGGCCTTTGTTCCACACTTTAATTCCCCAATTTCCCTCAAAACACATACATACAACAACACCACATCCAAGAGTATTTTTACCTGTGCAACAAGCCTATTTAAGGTAATTTCTCATGGACTAGCCTGGGTTATTTCATAAAAAAAAAATTAGCCAAGTGAAGGCATCACTGGGAAAGCCAGCTTGTCATAAACAAACCCTCATGCTTGGCACATAGTCACATAATAATACAGGTGACACTGTTTAAAATTGATTTAATGCATGCACTAAAAAATTCTTCATTGCATCCACAACAATCATGTTGCATTCTTCATCTGACCCTACAGGATAGCTCTTACCAGAGTCCATTTTAATACACCTGGTATTCCACTGGTTCTCTCCATACTGAAACAAAAATTGAACTAAACAAACAACACCCATAAAGCACTTTAAACATGAGCATTTGTGCTCATCTTTACTACATTCTAAGACCAAATGTTCAATTGTTTTATGCACTCTTCTGCTACATCCCATACATAACTTGTTATTCCCCTCATTCCATCTTCATGTGCACCTATTCTCAGTTAACCCTACAATGACTAGCACTGTCTATGAACTCCATTAGGAATCACTTACTTTAGTCCTATATTCTAAATTTTTTATTCTAAAGTAGGGCAAAACTAAATGAAAAATATGTAATAATTAGTTTTAACATATGCAACCTTGTGTTCAGTAAAGAAATAACTTGGTCATTAAATGGTTAATGTCTTACACCTGATAGCAAACAGAAGTTGGCTGCAAACTAATCTTTGGTATTCATAAGGGTCTACCAAGTTAAGGTGGTCTTCTCAGTCGTGCTATGCTTCCATTTGATCAAATTGTACCCTTTTGATAGTTTCTCATTTTTTTTCTTCTGTTTTTTGAAATCCCACTTCAATCCTTCACTTCCATTATTTATCAATAACCAGTTATACATTGATTGCCCAATTTTGACACAAAAATCTTGTGAATCTTTAACTTCATTGCATGCCCACAATAAATTTTCTTCCATAGACTCCCACTCAGATTCCATTCAAATTTTTGTTTAATCTACCTTTTATTCTCCATTCATTCTAAATTTCACTATATAATACTATATAGTGAACTATAATTCGTTTTCACCACAGAAAACGAACTCCACCCAAAATCGTTTTCAATAACTTCTAAAGCCATTCATTTTGGGTGGCCCTTATGCCAAATTCCCTATCCTATTCTGTAGCACCTTCAACTCTTCAAGATCTCCTCTAGTCCATGCCATAACATTCCTACCATACATTACATTAGATACAGCAACATACCTAACCTAACCCATTCATACTTGTTTGCTCTATACTTATCCATATTAGTTTGTTTTCACACACTACATAGCTTTTGCCACTTTCTCACCGTTTGTTCTTGTACATCCATCTTCACTCAACATACATCCTAGGTATTTATATTACCAAGTTCTGCCTACTTCAACTTCTCCAATAATCCACTCTGCAACTCTGTTAGTCTCATTACTATTTATAACCATAACTTTACTTTTATCTGCCCCAAATTTTACTTAGAAATCTGTACCATATCCATTCGCACTCAAACATCACAAGTCTTGTAGTTCTTAACCTTATTCACTAGCCACAACAATGTCGTTGTACAACCACAACAATGATATCAGCATATAACAAATAACTCAATTTCTCTTCTTCTTCTTCTTGTTTCACGTTTATTGAAGCTTTGGAAACTAGTCCATTCAGTTCGACACCTTTTGGGATGTTTATTGTTGCTCTAACGTTCAGCTCAGTTTTTCTCTCCAACTTTCAGTTCCAAACCACTCAGTCTCAGGCGGACAGCTAATTCCGTGTAAAACCAACGGTGGAAGAGAGTCAGTACAACTCCTCACCTGCAAATTTCTTAGCCAGTAGATTGCACACGTATTCTCATAAAAACTTATCACAATATACACTACCTTCTCATTAAAACCAACTTTTTCTAGAATGTTAAATAACCTCAACTTGTCTCTGTCATACTGAAAGATTTTGGTGGTCACTCTGTAGGCGAAATAAGCTGGATGTCAACTGTGTAAAATAATCATCTTGGATGATCGATTTGAAAATTGGTGACTACGATAGTTGTTGAAATAAGTGGTGTTGTTTCTTTAAAAATAATTGAAATAACGTTATGACTTAACGATATCGTTACAGTGAAAATAATTTTAGCATCCCTATAGTTTAAAATAGTGATGAAACAGAAAAAACGATGGAAAAGTATACAGGGTGCGACAACATAGCTTCCTTTTTTAAAGTAACGCATAGTATGTAACATATCTGATTTTGCAATGAAGCTATAGTCTACAACACTTTTAATATAATGAGTAGTGATAAATATCAGCAACTGTTGTTAAGACTAGTAGTTGCAACTCTACGGTATTTTCTAACCCGAATTCGCTTACCTCTATTTGACTTGGTCTTCAGACTGCGTTGCTTCTCGTACCGGATGAATGTCCTCTACCCGTGGACGATGCGACATCAATAACCTTTGACCGTGACACAACCTCTATTCGCGTGACGATTATCCCTATACTAGTGTTAGTAACTGAATCTACTTATCCTAATATTTTACGAGTACAGATCTCCACGACAACGACTACTTTTAACGAACAACCAACCTGCAACCTGAGCCTGAGCCGTTTCTTGCTCCCACGACTACGGTACCAATACACACACGACCAGGCCCAACCCGCAACTGACGCTGCCTCCGCATCATTCATCCCTCACTCAAGCTCAGGCACAGTACAGTAAAGAGAAGTACGATCATATGGAGGGGTTGGCAATGACCACCCCAACAACGGTTTTCAGGCGGGAACGTGATCCATGACGTAATAATTGTGTCTTGGCGCTGATTAGTAAATTTTTGAAGGGGCGGGGCTTCAAATGCCGAGATGATAGAAAACACAAACGCGAATGGCTGGAGTAGAACCTACGACATTCACATAACCGCAACTTTACTTCCAATCCTTTAACCACTCGGCCACGAGAGCTATAGTTTCAAGCGACGTTTAAACCATTTTAACACTAGCACAACGAAGTGGGCCTGGGAGGTTCAATGTCAAAATTAACAAGCCCGTCTGTTGAGATCCAACTTCAGTATATATATTTATACCTATATATGAGTTGCCGCAGTCACCCATTAAATTACTTCCGTCCCGTTTTCTATGTTCATGTGTGAGCTTCCTGTGAGGACTCACTGAGTTCCTTCTTCTTCTTCTTGTCGCCAAGCCTGATGGACGTATAATATATAAGCTCCAAGTTTTGACTGTTTTTTTTGTTTCACCCCACATCTCATACTTGTAATCGTTGCCGTACTCCATAATCCAGGATGGAACGAGGCCTAACTGGTCTAACACCGTCTAATATAGTATTCATGAACCTCACTTAATAATAACATTTATGGAAAAAGTACATATGACTTCTCTGTTACGTAGTTTGAAAGAAAAATAATTGAAATATGACAGAATTCAACTTAATGGACTAAAACTCTTCTTTGTGTTTCTCGATCTAGAAAATTATACACTTCTCTGTAATGTGAAAATTATGATTTTTTGGTTTTAATTCATCGTATTCTCATAGCGAATATCACGACTGATGAATTTATTTTTGCACCTTCTATTATGCATGAACTGAGTGCATTCAGAGCATCCCAAAGTGTCTTTTTCAATATTAACATTGTGAGTATGAAAATGGAATTTCAATAGTGGAAGCGGAGCTACAATAAAATTAAAGAGAAAAATAAGATATTTCTAATAATTTTGTTATGCACATGTGCATTATTTTTTTAATTCTATCTCTGCACTTTATTATATCTCGTAATTCGTATCTAAATTATATGTATTTATGTAGTAGCAAATGCGCCGACCAGCATTAGACCATTGTTTCAAGCTGTTTCCCAATGTTTTTTATTGGTTTGAAATCAGCATAAATTTGACAAAATGACCGTTGGCCTGACTTGTGCGCCATGATTGGTTGACTTGCGTGTACGTCACTGAGACCCCCCTCACCCCTCATCCCTCACATAATTCCATGACCTCAAAATTGAAAGTGCTCCTATTTAGCCACCGTAGTCGAGTGGTCTGCGGCCCGTGTTCTGTATCGGGTCTCTGCTTGTGCAGAATGACTTCTGAGAGTTCGAAACCCGGCCATGAATACAAGGTGTTTCTCGTTTCGCACCGTGAGCTCGCACTTATCGGTAAGCCCTCAACTCCCCGCCCATGGACACATCCCAGGATCGTCGCATGGAGCTCACCATCATCCTTACTCTAAGAATGTTAACCTTAAGAATTTGAAAAACCAATGTACTAAATGTCTATGTACTGTGTACATGATTGGAAATAAAGATTGTTTTTTTTAGTCTTCACTGTACTGTGAGCTCAGGCGTCGCCGTTGAGGAGCCAATTACTAATATATACATTATGCAGCATCTCCACGTGATTTTAAAATCACAATACTTTAGATAAATTACTTACTGCTACGGAGTCGACATTTTGCCAATACCTTAACTGTTAGAAGGTTAGAAAAATCACAGGAGCGTGATTACGCTAACCAGGTTTATTTCAGTGAACACAGTTTGGTTATAGTACAGACACCAATGTCTACATGGCAACGGCAGGCACAAGAATGGGACCGGAACCAGAGAACGCGCTGAGAAAGTGGTTCTCTACCACTAGCTGACTCTAAACGCATTCTGTTACGAGAGCGTACAAGAGCGAACTGTGTTACATCACAGCGTTACACATTAACCTTAAACATACTAAAGTCGAACACATTCAAGGTGGAACATTTAAACATTCAACACTCCTTCTCACATTGAATGTGCTTCTCAAGGGAAACTACACCTAGCTTACTTCTCAGCCTAGAGAACTTCTCGGCACTTACACCCTTAGTAAATATATCAGCAAGCATATCATTCGAAGGACAATACACGAGAACAATTTCCTTAGTACAAAAGGCTACCTACAGCACTTTGGTATAAGTCTTTGTCACATTCCTCAACTTCATCTGAAGTTGTGACAAGGTCTGCATTAACATCTACAGGAGTAGCAACAGAATTTGCTTTATCCATGCTAAACCTAGACAACAGGGCCTTAATATAAGCAGTCTGCTCTAGCAACAATTCATTTTTAGTCTGCGTCACACCTACACCCATCCTCCAAATCTATCAGGAGCAGCTCTGTTCCTAGTTGAACGAAGGAGCTCCAACTCTCCTTCTGAATTCTCATGATTTTCTTCTTGAGGGAAGGACCAAGGAACACACTCAATTTCTTTTGAAGGCTCCTTCTCAAATGACAAACTGAGATTCATTAAATACCACATCTCTACTCAACAAGACCTTTTGGCATTAAAATCATACAGCCTGTATCCTTTAGTTCCACTCTAGAAAAAGGAAGTCTATGGCTCTTGCCATCACAACAATTTTTACAAAACACATTCTTATTTCCTAGAGAACAATCAAAACCTCTAACAAGATCAAGAGACTTCAATTTCTTAAGATTATCAAATCCTTGATGACAAAATCTCTTGTGCCACAACAGGTCATCCGAGGAGACACTCGAGCATTTTGCAGCTACATGATAGGAACAGACTAGTCTATAGTCTTCCTACTTTATGACCAGCAACTATCAACTCATTATTTTCATCTACAATCTCACATGTGCTTCCATTGAAATGGGTTTCCTTACCACATTCTGCATTCTGAGCAACAGATATCAAATTGCAAGCTAGCTCTGGCACAAACAACACATTTTTGACAATACAATTCTTTACCTGCATGTTAGGCAGTGTTATTTTAAGACGCACATCTCCAACTCCAATACCTTTCAAAGCTCTACCATCACCA
>VCRD01003304.1:74832-107005 GCA_006783055.1 Trinorchestia longiramus | reverse complement strand
ATCCCCATTTTCACAGCCTACAATCACCACCACCAATCCCCATTTTCACAGCCTAAGATCAGTACCACCAATCCCCATCTTCACAGCCTGCAATCAGTACCACCAAGTACAACCATCATTGCAGCTGCAGGCACACGGGAGTAGAGTTAACTAACTGCCATGCTCCGCAGGATCTCCCTGCAGCACAACGGAGGTGAAGTGGTCAGTGCGTTTGGTGATGTGTCCGGCTACCAGATGGCCAGCAACAGCGCCCTCGTACAGATGGCAGCTGGAGACAAAGTGTACCTCACCCTTGAAGAGGGCAGTCTCTACGACATATCGTCCACCAGAGCCTACACCTCATTTACAGGCTTTAGAATCTTATAAGTTTTAGTTATGAGGGGAAGAGAAGGATTGAAGTTATCTTGTAGTTATGATAGAGCAATAGTTATAATACAGACGGTAGGAGCTCTAAAGGTCCGAATACTTTAGAGAAAAGCAAGGACTAACTCCATCTTTAGTCCTTTTCTAGAGAAGTCTACATTTTAATGGTCCGAATCAAGCGAATTCGGCAACTTTAAAAAGTAAATCGCCAAGTTTTGAATGGGTAAAGGTATATAAAAACTAAATTATTTTTAGTAGAGCACCGATTATTAAAACGGCCGCTCAGTTAATTCCTTCATGATACAAAGGTTATCGAGTGAGAACCACTAAGAAAACACTCAAGTTTGTTTTTATAGTGCACCAGTTTGGTGCCTTTCAATATCCGGAAGTTCCTTACTGCCTCCATACTGCATTGCAAAGTAGGCAGGAGTTTGGTGGGTAACATACAAGGATGTTTGCGTACTGCCAGTCCTGTTGACTCTCGACTCGAGTTAACAAATAAAGAAACTTCACGTAATCTTGAGCTACGTCAGAGAAACGTAAACTTGCACCCACACACGCAGGTGTCCAGCTGGCTGCTAAAAAAACGTGAGCTTCACGCAGCTAAACAACGACGCTCAGCAGTCAGTGGGGCAGAATCCTCAGTTGAAATGTGTCGTCAGAATAATCTTTGTATGAACGCTAAATATTTGTTCTACATGAATGCAAGATTAAATAAATTAGCTGAAGTTAAAGAGTATTTTGTTTACTTAGGAAATTAGAGCTGTATTAAGCACTTGAGAACTGAGCGACTTTTTGTGCGCTGAAAATCGTTTAAAGTAGAGCCGTGAAGCACAAATTAGATTCGCATTTATTGCTAAAAATTTGTTTCCATCGACCTGCATGATGGACTGAAAGTAAAATACATTAACAAATCGAGGTTAATCATTACAAATTTTTTATGCCCCATTTATAATCATAGTACATATCCACGAGATAATTTCTCCCTAAAGATTCAGTTTATAGGAAAAAAATTACCTCAATCAATGTCTGAGACCACATACTTTTATAATTAACTTTAAAAACTTATATGCTCCCTATTTAAATGATGTTATAAGGTTACTTAATAACTCTACATATTTATTTTTTACTTGTATACAAAAAATAATTTAAATTCTTAACGTAAGTTGCATGTCTTTTGAATATTGATGCTTCTGGTCTATCATGAATTACAAGTCATGATTTTTTCATGTCATATAAAGAGTGTAAAAAAGTTAAACTATCCAAGCAAGGCAGATGCTCAGGTACTTCTGTACATCTGTTACGTGTACACTTTGAAACATGGATACCACATGTAATATTTTGATCCTCATATATGCAGCAATACATCGCTATGACCATGGTATATATTCGAATACAGATTTTCTGCGTAATAAGCAAATTAAGAATTTTTCTGATCGTTCGCTACACGAACCACAGCCAAGTTTCCTGGAGTTGCTTTCGTCCGTGTCAAGTCACAACCTCTAACACGCATTCAGTGTTAAATTTCTTCTTCAATGCAGTTGCCCTCTCTGGAAATTTTTCATTTATTAAGCTAAGTGCGACATGTCCTGCCAGACGAGAAGGCATTTATTTCTCTTTATACTTCTCAGGGACGAGTGCCGCCATTTTTTAAGGTAATTCGAGTTGCCTGTTGAATTTTTCAAGAGGCAAGCTACAGTTTTCTTTTTTGTGACTCACGGCTAAATTGGTAATTCATTTGTTCTTTCCTTTATGCGCCTCTTCAATGCCACAAACATCTTTTAACACCTTGAAAGTATATATTGTAAACAGTATGGCAATGTTTTCCCCTTTGATTATCGAAACTGTTTAAAGTTGTTTACATTAAAGAATGTAAATAAAATGAGACATGTCAATGATTGTACTACAGATCTCTTGCCTTAGAACGAAGATGCAAAGCATTAGACCTACACACAAGTACAACGTCATGCAGGTAGAGTACTACAAGACTGCTCACTCAGGAAGAGAAGGCAAATACTCAGTATAATCATACACAACCGAATACTGTAGTCCAAATCTATGAAGTAGCAAGAACAAACGAAAATAAATCAAATGCATGTTCCAAATACCATATGAGCTTTAAATTGCAAGTTGAAAATGCTTCTACAGGGTGGCACATAAGTAACGCACCCTTTTAAAAAATTAATAATAAATAAAGTATTACCGCAATATGCACTTGGTATCTGTAGACAGGATACGACATGTGAATAAACTTTAAGAATTCCTCTATCGTTTACAATTACCTCCATCGTTATACCTTTCATAGTTTATTTATTATTAATTTTTTAAAAGGGTGCGTTACTTATGCGCCACCCTGTACAACTACTCTTCGCATGACACTTGAAAAGATTGTACTTGTTAATTCACATAACATCATTTGTGTGACACCTTCGTGGAGCTCAGTGTATGGAGGCAAAGTTTAGTGTTTCAGGACTCAAGATGCTGAAATAATTTCAAAATAAAATTTTGCTTGGAAAATATTACCCAAGTAGCGGATGAGTTCTACAAAAAACAAGTGCTTTAATTGTACGAAGGAAGCTCTTAACACATCGAAACTGACACACCAGCAAACCGTCGTACAGATGTGAGATCTGTTCATTATTTAGGCTTCAGCACTTCACACTGAATTTCGTATATTTTGTAACACCTCTCAAAAGACTTAAGCAGTAATCCATTTTTTTTAAAACGTAATCTGTACGGATTCTCTCTACAAAGAAAAAGTCAAAGCCCATCTTTTCCAATTCTCTATGTCTGGTAAAGTACTTTTTTCTAGTGCCGCTAATACTATCAAATGAACTTTTCAGAGCCATACGAAAAAAAGTTTCCACTTCGTATTCCGAACTATTACATCATTTCCAGATCTTATTTCATGGTTGCATAGGAAGAAAAAGCACAAGCCTCATCAGAAGAGCCATGTTATCATTAGAAAGAACGCAATATTTTCAACGACCGAAAGAACTCAGTCTTTTTTCCGACTGTTCGTTTGCTGGGAAGTCCACCTCGACCACCTACACTTCTCATTTACCTCACTAATGAGAAGATCCAATTGCACTGGTAAATAAGTCCATATGACGTGTTAGTCATGCGCTTTCATACTGGAACGAGAGTAACTACAGCAGATGTAAGTGAAGACTTGTAGGTGTTGATGCACAGCTGCTGAATGTGCCCGTATTGTAGAGCAAATGTGAGCAATCTGAAGTACTAAAGGGCATCATTTGGTGCAAATAATTTTAATAGAGAAAATGTAGATTTTGCAATTAACGAATTACGCTGAGTTTTGAGTGGAAACACTGAAGAGGTTGTGATTAGTTTGTTGCAATTAAGATCATTTAGCGAAATGTTAGCTTTACAGGTGACTGATTTGGGGCTAAAGATTGCGTTGTTTTTCTAAAAAATCTATTGAATCATTCCATGTTTTTAAGTAGATAGGAGATACAACAATTTTTAAGGCATTTATTCGTATAGTTAAAAAACCTTCAGCTTTCAAATCTAAGTAAAATATTTTTCAATGTTATGCCGTCTTTTATTTTGCTATCTCTTTTCTCGTATGCAAGTCAATATCTATTCTCCTAGATATATAAAAAATGCAAGAAAAAAGTGGAAAAATCTTGAAGTCTAATAAGAAAAACCTGGTTAGTTTCAAGGTTATGATTAATTTATTGTACTTTGCCTTAAAGAATTTTCCCTCAGAAAATTTTCGAGTTCAAAACTTTTATCCTTTACAGTTGATGTTTTACGAAAAATTCATGCAGGAAACTTTTCAGAATGTGCGGTGATAAAACAGTCTCAATCATGCACCTGTGCATTAAAAATTCATAACAACAACTGGCAAGTGTAATCGACTTTTATAAAGTGCCGCTTGCGACTGCAACGTGCAAGAACGACTACCTTATGTGGTGAACTCAATGCTATTCAAGCGAGGGTTAAAACTATTATCTAGACCAAGTGGTCGCCTATTTTTCTCCCATCTAGTTCCTCTTCAGTATTTCGACAAATGAGCATGTACCCCTGAATTTTTATGACAGAAAGGTGAATAGAAAAGTGAAATTCCGCTGAATTTTTGATAGAACTTCTAGGTTTTAGGAACCCGTGGTCCAGACGTATAAAGAAGTTTAATGTTCAGTGGACTTTTAGATTACTTTCATGCGGATGTATCTCCTTTAATAATTCACACCATGCACCTGATGACAGACTCAATGTGAAAAGTTATTGTGTTTTGATAACTATGCGTTAGTTAAAGATCTGTCTTTCTTCACAATTAAAGTACATAAAATGTTGTGCTTCAACGTATTTTTTTTCAGAATGTCTCAGTAATAATTTATATATATATTTGTAACTGAGCATTGCAATGAAATAGATGCAGCCTTGAAAATATAATTAAAACTCATTCCTTATAATACCTGCAATATTTTTAAACAATTAGAAAATTTTCGATAAAAAATAGCACGTTAGTGTCAGATTCTAATGTTTCATATTAAAAAAAATTGTATATTTGCTATGGCAAGCCTCTGTGTATAAAATTATATTATTCGCATAATTGATGTAAAAATTGTACGGTCAAGCTAGTGTTTAAAATATTGGAAAATATTGTTCAGAAAGTGTTTGCTTTTATTCTTTTACTTGTTTTCTGACAACAAAAATCACTTTTGTTTGAAGGGAGAGATTTGATGTAGGATTTACTGAATTATTTCAGCCTTGAATGTAAAAAAATTACATAGTAGAACTCCATTCTAATTCTAATCAATACTAATGAATGTAATTTTCTGATAAATAATTTATGTGAACGTAATTTTCTGATATAAAATTTCTGTGATTGTAATTTTCAGGCAAATAACTTCTCTTAATGTAATTTGCTGACATAAAATTTCTATGAATGTAATTTTGCGGTAAATAATTTCCGAGTGTAAGTTTTTGAAGCTATAGGAGACATGGAGATTTGAGTCCAAGTTTCACGCCCATAAATTCCGTGTTTTGAGAACACGGTTCCAGAAATCCAGTAGTGAGGATCAATCCGGTGACTTGGGTGCGTGGTACTCTCCCCATCCTCTGTTAAATATTTAAAATTCTCTCTCTTTTGCAGGATTTACAGATTGTGAGCAAAAAAAAAAAAAGGGTATGTGGCTAGGAATTTTCACTGATTTTTTCGCTTTGGTTACAGTTGTGCTAAACTAGAACAAAAACTCAAATTGTCTTTCGGTGTGTAGTTTCATGGACAAGTTTTAAAATCTCCATTAAACGTGACAAAAACAAGAAAAGTTTTTGAGCGCTAGCTCTGACGTGCTGCATCCTGATTAACCTCAATCACAATTGTGCTGGATACAAAAAAAAACTTGCGACAAAATCAAACTATCATAGAAAATGTGGCGTATTTTTGCTACTGAAAACAAGCACGCCGTATTAAGCTGTGGGCTTCCACAGCAGCCAACACTCGTCGTCCAGTAAGCAGAAAACACCTGTTGTTTGGAGCACTGAACGCAGCTTCCTGCAACCACTACAGCACGTAATCATCATAATTGGATGTCAGTCCTCCAGGTAAGTCTATCAATTTTGAACACTCGTTTGAATGTGAGTGTTTTTAAAGCGGCGTGTATTTGTTCAATAATTTCTGGGACTATGACAGAAACCTTGTGTTGTGTGGCAGTTGTGACATCTAATTTCAAAGTTATTATCGAAGGGAACGTTTGTTTATTACCTCTTTTTTAATTACGTAAATTGTAGTAATGATGAGTTGTGTTTGGCAGTATCGTTTTCTTAGACGTCGAGTACAGGCCTGGTTATTTTGATGTGATTTAATATGATTTATACGAGTATTTACACCCCCCGTAGGTAACACTCAAGTTTCGCACCAAATTTCATGCAAGGAGAAAAATGTTAGCTAGTTTTTCTCTACGTATTCTTAAAGAGCATGCAATGATTCTTGCACATGCAGTATTTCGTATATCATTATTTTCTGTACCGTGTGGTTGTGCTACACTGTAGAACTTGAGTTTTTGCTTGGCAGAGCTTCTTGTTTCAACAACGCATTTAAGTTCGCCAGTTGATTTAGTTTCCCTCAACGGAATTTAGCAAAAAAATCATTTAATTTAGAACGAATTATGCAGTGCATTATAATCTCGGAAATTTCTTTCTTTCGGAGCTCGATTTGAAGAAATTGAGGAAAAAATACAGTGATAAAATTACTTGCAGTGTGATGGTGATGCTTAGGAGCGCGCGTTGCATTGAACAGCAAAATGAACGAACAGATATGAAAAATTCCTCTGAGCTCAAGACAGCCTGGAAAACAAGACTTCTATGTTGCTTTATTTTGTACAAGCACCACTGTCTCACATAGCATCATTAAATGATTGAATTTAGGTAAATGAATTCCTTGCTTTGTGACTCATTAAATGAAGTGGTTTACAATAACCGTCCTAACGTTTGAAGCATGAGAAGGTAATT
The DNA here is from genome assembly GCA_006783055.1 of Trinorchestia longiramus. Taxonomy (NCBI): domain Eukaryota; kingdom Metazoa; phylum Arthropoda; class Malacostraca; order Amphipoda; family Talitridae; genus Trinorchestia; species Trinorchestia longiramus. Next base: position 100,165 of record VCRD01003304.1, on the reverse strand, counting down.
TGTTATCTTTAATAATGAGAAGGAAAAATAAGTGAAGAGTGGGTAGTGGTAGTAGTTTTCCGTGTGGCTCTCAGGCGAAATTAGTATTTTAAGGAATTTGTTGACAATTAATTATCTGGAACTCTGAAATATTGCGAGAGTATAATTAGAATTATTTATACCCTGGAGTCTAGAAAAAGTACACATAGTCGAGCGATGAAAATGCAATAAATTTTATAGAAATGTAAAGAAGTATTCCATGATGCGGCAAATTATAGTGATAGACTCAAAACAAACTCATTTAATTGTTCCACTTTCTTATTTTCAATTTAAATACTCTCATTCCAGATAAATAAAAAGAACACAGACAATTCTCTGTAGTTCGCCAGAATGGCAGCCGTGCGAATGTTCAATTTGTTCAATGAAACGAACAAATTACATAGAGTGCTGCGTTCCTCTTGCTTAATGCTCACAAAACATGTCGTGTGAGCATTCAGACTGGCTATGTGTACTTTCCACAATATTATTTCTGTAATTCGTGGCTTATCAGATGACATGGGCACCCCATCACCAGCTTGGTCGACTGGTGAGCGAATCTGCTTGCGAGCGGAAAGACCCGGGTTCGAATCCCGCTGCCGACATGGTTGATGCGGCTAGAAATACGGCATGGGACTTGGGTAAAACAACCGAATAATTATCGAAGTAATTATCCGACCCAAGAATGGGCCAGAAGGTTCGTTCCTATAGCCTCATTCCATTCTATTCTATTTAGGAGAAAGTTACTTCGCTGGCTAACCCACTCTCCCGTTCCTGTCTCGTAATGCAAGCGCGATTAATTGTGTAGCAATACCTGCGTGCAAATGATGTGCCACTGGCTTAACAAAACACAGCTAATCACATTTTTCATTAAGCCTTATCAAAATTAAAATCAAACGCACAGCTAAGCGCTATGAACTAATCTTTTTTCACGATCTTCCTTCGTTTTTTCCAACTTCGTACGAACGCCGTAAAAATTCCTTTGATATTACGCATGCGTCTCTGGCTTTGAGAAGATTTTAAAGATACTTGTATTTTAGTGGGTAGATCTAAATTAAGAGCGTCGTTGTGCAGTCCGTGTGTTTATTCTATTAATTTTTACTTATTTTGAGAATCAATGAAATTTTGACAACATGTTTATTGAGTTTAGTCAGTCGTGTTGAGTTGAAACATTTTCTATGTACAATGTTAAAAGTTAATTTCACTACACTGAGGTTGAAGGTGATGGTTCTTATCACCTGTCGTTTTTAACCTCAAGTTTTAAAAACGCTCCTGCAAAATTAAATCCATTCTCACACACACCAGTTGAGTTTTGATTAGCGCTTAGAAATATAATTTTCTTGTTAGACGCAGTCCTTGACGTTAATTTATTGAGTAGACAGTGACGGTGCTTACCTCCTCAAACACGTGGACATCTCATAACAACTGACGTATTGTTTATCATTGCATGCGTCTGCTTGAAATAAAGGCAATTTGCCTCTCAAGTCAAGCCAGGTTACCTCACTCAAAGAACACATCCGTTCGCCAGGAAAAAATTGGTTTACGTTAAATTGTGGAAGCATTTAAATTAGAAATTGGAAACTTTACAAAGGCTTTAAATTTTGTATGCATTTTTCTGAATTAAAGGGCAACATTGAATGAATACTAACAGTAAAACAGTCTTAGGAGGGAATGTAAATTGTAGAACGTCCGTCTTTTTGAAAACCTAGCGCGTCAAGTTGCAATACAACACGACAGTAGCTTCTATAAATAACATTCCTATTGATTTGAAACAAAATAATACATTGTAATATTTATCTATATGTTAGGAGGATAGTTTTTAACAGGGCATTATAATAATAGCAAAATTACGAAGATGTTTTTCAGTTCTCTCGCCCCGCGATCTAGCTGTTAATTGCATGGAAGCTTTTGGCCTGTAGACATCGGGTGACTTTTATATGTTAATGTATGAGATTTTGGATAAATTAACCAGTTCGTGTGCTGGTCGCACTATTGATGTAATATGCAGTGCCATCCAAAATTAAAGAACAAATATTAAAACTTCCAAATCTTCAAAAAATGTGAATAAATTTTTTTTTTAATTTTCACTGAATGCTGACATACAGCACCTGAACTATTTCTTAAATATCAGAATGCCTAAGTAATACTTACATAATTATTTAATATTTTATTACTTTTTGAATGCCCGGAATTAAGAAACAAACTGTTAAAAATCTATGAAAATTTTAAAATTACCGTTTTTTTCAGAATAGCAAATCTTTCAGTTATTACATTTTACCTCAAACACCTGCTCCCGACACTGCCTTTAACTTCAATCTTCAGATAGTCCAGCGATATTGCCTTTGTTTTTATCTTCATATTCCATGTTGTATGTAATGATGTTTCCAAATATATATATATATATATATATATATATATATATATATATATATATATATATATATATATATATATATATATATAGAACTATCCTAACTGATAATAGAGATCGTTTGAAGTTTTTAGATTATAGAAAAAGTTCCTTACTTTTCCATAAGTTTGTTCAACTCATTTTAGTCTATTTATCTTGAATGAAAGATGAGTTCAAGCATAGCTTTAAGAGCGATGACCATATATTTAGAGCGCCCTTCTTTGTTTTTCTGTAAAATATGTCTTGAAGATATTATAAAGCTATCACAAGTGATATATTTCTCTTTGGTCGCCGCCACTGACTCCGCAAAACAAAGACAAATGACGTGGCTAGAGAGATAGCCCGTAATTTATGGCTCTTTTAACATTTACTGTGTTGCTGTAAAGGTAAAAGCGGGGATGCCCAACTCTGTGGTTACTGCAGTTCACAACTCGTGGTTTTAAGACGTCTGCATCACTGCACAAGTAAGTCTGTTGTGTCCTTGGCACGTGATCATTGCATTGGTTGTAGTGGTATGGGTCGTATTTCTGTGAGAGATATTAATCCTGGAGTTAGTTTCAACTGCAACGCATTAAATAGAAAAGTTAGGCAGTAGAAGCCTTAGTGTCAGTCTCCGACAAAAAGTCATTAGGAAGCCGACGAGCTTTCAGAAAGCTTTCAAAAGTCCGAAGCTTTCGAGCTTCCGCCGAGGGGAACCAGAACTCACAGTTCTCAGAAGAAAAGATTATCTATATACATATAAATGTATGTATAAACATACACGTACTCATTAAAGTAGCATGAGGTGTGTATTAGTTATGGCACGGTCGCATTTTGATATGCTGCATGTAAGTAATCCTGTTGAAAATGCACGTGCAACTATCTGTCAGTTCTTTATGCCTTCAGACGTTTATGCTCAAAGGAAGAAAACAAGAAATGAATAAAGAAAAAATAAATAAAAACTGTTCGAGCGAGGACTCTAAACTTGTGTCGTCGTAAGCGAACAGAATTCTTGGTTTCGTTCTGTGAACGCTCCAGCGACTAGCAATAATTGACCCAATCAACAGAAACAAATACACTTCAATTTTTGATGAACTGTCATCATAAGTTTAATTGGTAACTTCATAGCGATGTTAGGCAGACTGGTTTCGTTTTGAAAATATCAAATCAGTCTTTCATAAAATTTAATGGAATAATCCTTGATGCATTTTTATAAATTTGTATTTCAGTATTCGAGTTTTGATCGCAGTGGCTTAGAATTCCCACATAAAAACAAGAGGAATCAATAACATGAATAATATCATGAAATATTCAGCGTTCGGAAAATTGAATAGGATTTTAATATTCGAAGACTCGAATAAATAATTCATTATTCCCAGCTGCCTGAAGCTGGCGGGGTAAACGCTACACGGCGCTCAGCAACTGCTGATGTTGATGATGATGATGATGATGATGATGATGATGATGATGATGATGATGATGATGATGATGATGATGATGATGATGATGATGATGATGGATGCTGTTTTCTTTTATCTGTGCATCGAGAGGTGATGCTTTCTGTACGAGTGTTAACTTTCATACGTGCAAATTTGTTGTATTTATTCCGTTTAAGACCTTGTTTGTAGAGGTCAGCTAAGAAAGTCTACGCACATAGTAAGTCGTGCCTGGCTAGAGAGGGGATATTTTTAATCAAACATTTTTGAGTCATCGAAATACGTCGATGCAAAATGCGCGTTTCGTGATGCCATTGTAAAATTTTAAAGCTTCCCCTGGCTATTAAAGAAACAAGATAGCTCACCTGAGGACCCTAGTTAATTAAGGTTATTTAAAAAGTCTGCTTACTCTGAGTCAATAGACGTGAGTAGCGGGATAATTTTATAATTCAATAATAAACTTTATGGAGCACATTGAGATTAAAGTTAGTTTTTTGTTCTTCTGTTGAGCCTTTTTGCTTTCAAATAACTTTATAATCAACCACGTGCTGAACTGCATAATTCTAATTGAACGTACTTCAATTTGGTGTAAAGGAAATGGGTTCAAGCCTGTCGCTGCCTTGGGTCAAATGCTCTAATTTTTCTCCTTAAAAACAACTGCTCTCCTAAGACCTTGGTGAAGTACGCATCAGAAAATTCTTCTTCAAAGTATTTTGGAGACCAAGCACTTCTCACAAGATAAAGAGGATTCATCTGTTTCATTCTGGGATACGAAGAGAAAATAAAGTCCCCTCAATGAATTAGCTGCCTTCCCTGATAACTTCAGGTCTTTTCGCCGAATCAGCACACTAGTTTTGGGATGCTGTTGCAGCTTAAATTGTGTCATTAGGTGGGCCTCATTTTTCCTTTTTTTTACAGGGTGCGACAACACAACTTTCTTTTTTCATAACCTTTAGAAAGGTAAAAAAAGGAAGTTTTGTTGCCTTGCTCAATCTGTCTTTGCCTTGCTCAAGGGGGATGTCAATAGTTTCACGACCTTTAGTCTTCGATACTTAAGTCATTTACGTCTATATTAACTTTCAGTACACAATATCTCGTGTATTTGAGAGGCCCTCTGCTTCTGTTGAAACCCTCTTAACCCTTTGGATCCTGTTGGGACATACAAGTCCCAACAGAGTGCAAAAGCCAGATTGAAAGGGTTAAGGCAGTAGTGGTTGAATTCCCCATCTTGCAAGCTACTTTTCAAATACAGTAACATTCTTACACCACCGTCTAGACCACCAAATGGGAAGGTATCATGACTCGTTAAAATTTAACACGTTGACTCCGAAGTGGTACGTATGTGTACCACTTAGGTTAGGTTCTGTAATTTTTTCATATCCTTCTAGTGACTATGCGTACAAAGCGAAGTTTTACACCAATCAGGCAATCGGAACCAACGTGTTAAAACATCTTGTGCTGTCCTCATAACTGCAACAACCATGCTTATCAAAGCTATTTCTACGAAATGGAAATTTTCAGACTACGTCTTTTAGTTTGAAAAAGTCTCGATCGTGCTCAGATAGGCGAACTGTGGTTTTTGAACTGGTGGAACAAGGAAGAATTCCTTTCGTCCAAAAAAAAAAACTCCTTCCTTTCTCTGTCGTTCAAACGCCTGCATTGTTTACTGATCATCTCCAAAGAATCGAACTAAAGTTCCTCCTTCCTAAACTTCGCCAAAAGAATGAACCCAAGAGAAGATTTATCAGTTGGGCAGGCTTGTTCAGAATTCTTGGAAGCTTCATCAATAGAGCGCACCACCAACTCTAACATCAAAAACAGACTATGGCATTCCTCTGGCTGCCGCCGATTGAATTCTGACTACGATGTTAGAAGTTAGTCTCCCAAAGAATTCGAATGCCCAAAAAAATCGCTGCAATTACGCAAAAATTCAGTTCCCTCAATATTCCTGTACGACGAATGTCTTTTTCATATTGCGCATTGGTGCAACGGCTTAAAATTTTAAGAGATTGATTTCGACAGTCACGTCATCCTTGTTTAAGAGAACGCACTCTGTTGTACGCTATTGTTTTAACTTTGCTCTGTGTTAATATGTAAGTCTTTACAGCTCTAAAGGATTTCACTTCTGTGAATTGCCGTCAAATGATGTTGCATACTGACGCTCGACCCGGGGTGATCTTGCACAAATGCATAACCACGTTTACCATTTGTCTCAGAGCAAGTCACATCTTCCAGTACACGTGCGAGTGTAAGCAACTTTGCTTTGCAAAAACTGTTTATCTCCTTAATTAATAGGGAAATTAAGCTATTTCTTGGGCTTAACGTAACGTTTTTAAAGTTTTGTTGATGCCCACACAACAAAAATTTTTGCTGTGAAATACGTTGAATGTTTCAAAAGAATCCCTTCACCCCTTTCTTTAACACGTTGACTCCGAAGTGGTACGTATGTGTACCACTGAGGTTAGGTTCTGTAATTTTTTCAGACCCTTTTAGTGACTATGCGTACAAAGTGAAGTTTTACACCAATCAGGCAATCGGATGCAACGTGTTAACCCTATAGCGACGACTTTCTTTTTCTAGTTTCTACGTTTAAGCTCCCAAAGACCGTCTGTACACTGATGCAATGAAGCACGCTGAGCCAGGCAGCCAAAAGAACGACGCTGTAACATGCCGTCGCGTTTAAACCTAGCAGAAACATCATATTGCTCACTGTTTAATTATTAGAACAATTCTCTCAAAAACCGTAAAAGAGGACCGTATGGTCCTTTTCGTCGCTGAAGGGTTAAAACATTTATATTCGGAACCCTTTTTTTTCAGAGCCTTGATTTCTTTTTACGATTTGTTATCTACTTCAGACGATTTCTTAGGCGTCTCCCCTCCAATAAGTTTAGGACTCCGTACGTTTTTCAAAGTTTATTTAATGACTATTCTATACCTCCGCGCCCTGTATATCTCTCTCCAGTACAGGACAGAAATAATAGGTCAAGAAGTTTCCACACTCAAATGACACTTCTGTCGGCATTTAGGTCTCACGAATACTGTAATGAGAGTTCTAGGAGCTGCAGCCGTCATCGCTTAATTATAAGTTTTCTCACTCTTCCCTCTTACATTTGGAAGTGTTGCTCTTAGAACCATGCCTATCCATTTCCTTCATCAATCATCCAAACCTTTTGGTTCATACCACGGTGTATCTCAGCCTGTGTTTATGCTTGTCTGGAAACGGCCCCATAAATTCCTTAGGAGAGCGACATAACTCTGAGCTGCCTTAGATTTTGCACCCTGAGTCGCTGTATTTTTTGGGGTCAGTCGAGGATGTCAAGCTGACAGAAAGTTACTGCTCTTGTTCTGGATTTCACTATGGATTAAGAACGCACCTAGCAGCTACATTTGAACGAGGGCTCAAAATTATCTTCAGAATTTTGAAAGTGAAAATGATTGCGCTGCAGGTAAATTCAAACGCAAATTTTCTTGTCTTGCCCTAAATTTAGCAACAGTTTGTATTGAAATACCGAACATAAACCTTTATATGTTGGAATAAATATTTTCATTCATCCAGTGATTGAAGTGAATGGAGAAAGTGTGCAGGTCAGAAATTATTAAATTAACACGTTTGTTGCGATTGCCTAGCCAGGGCAAATCCTTACTTTGTACACATAATCACTAAAAGACTTGGAAAAAATTACAGAACCTAACCTAAGTGACCCACCGGTGGGTCGCATCGCAACAAACGTGTTAAGGCAGGTCAGCTTCGATGTTCAGGCCTGGCCTTCTTTCTGATTCTGAGTGACGAAAAGAACTACGAGTGTGTTTCGGCAGTGGTAAACCCAATATCAGAGCTGCAGACTCAAATGAGTATGTCTTTTTAAAAGTCTACCTCTTGCAACGACCAAGACTTAATGACGGTGTTACTGTGTTACGTAGTGCGAATGAACAGGGTCTTGCAAGTTAAGTCACCCCTCAAAGAATTACCGTATATGAGGGCATAAAGGACGCCCTTTTTTCCCAAAATTTTGTTTAAAAAAATCGCCTTGCGTCATATACATCGTAGGTGAAGTTTGAGATCTCCCGTAGCTCTAAGCTAATCTTCTCTCTGACGCTCACTAACCCAGCTTACGCTCAGTACTTAGTCTTATATGCCGTCTTCGTCATCGCATCATACTCGTATATGCCGTCAAATACGGTTTAACACGTTGACTCCGATTGCCTGATTGGCGTAAAACTTCACTTTGTACGCATAGTCACTAGAAGGATCTGAAAAAATTACAGAACATAACCTAAGTGGTACACATACGTACCACTTCGGAGTCAATGTGTTAAACAGAGAAAATGTAAAACATTCGACTCTAAAGTCAGCACCTGTCCTCGATTTCTTTCATTCTTCCGATTAGGTTGGTGGTATAAATGCAATTTGTAGTTTTGAATTGTCTGAGGATCCAAAAGCTTGACGGAACTTTACAATTTTGTGAAGAAATGTTCTTCGTTATTTGAAGAAGTCATTTCATAAGATATGAGATGCAAATCATGGGCTTGAATTGCATTCAATTCCAATTCCTTATTTTCTTTTGGGAAATAATGAGCTCGAGGTGCAACGTAAGGTTATATAACTTTTGTTCATTTGAAACCACATCATAAGAATAAAATTAGTTGTTAAGCTACCGTGGATGCTGGCTTTCCGAGATGCCACTTCAAAGCAGAGCTAACTTTTTCGCTAGTGAGGTACGTTCCTTGACTGAAAAATTCTTTGAATTAGGGTTAAGTTCCGTGCTCCTTTCTTTGGGATCAAAAGAACTCGCATTATAACTTTTCGTGAACCGCAAAAACTTCGTCGTTCTTAATAAGCTGCGAAGTGTCCGAAAATTTTGCCCTCCCATTTAACTCCTCCCCTCGTTATCGCTAATTAAGCTTTTGCTACTTGTGTTACTTGTGCAAGCGAGCCAAAACTACGGCCACATCAACTCATTCTTCGTGTGAGGTTACAGCAGTAGGAAATCTTGAGTTTCCTTACGGTTGTTATAGGTCAGAGGTGCGCTCAAGCTGACAATACGTCGGCAAACCTACCTCGAGGAAATGAGTTCCTGTAATGCAAGTAAGATTTCTGTACTCTGGAGGAGCAAACTTTCTGAAGCATTGCCTCACATAATCAATGCTCTTTTGAGAAATCTGTTGTCAATTGAAAAACAAGGTCTGCCATGTGTTTCCTTCTTTCTCTTGGAGTAGTGGATGAGTTGTGCATTCAATCTCTTCTTTAACCTCGTGCATTTCAACCTCTCTTCGTGCATGAGTCTACTTCAGCAGGAGAGGTAAATCCACGAGAACTATTAAATTCATGAATAAATTTCTAAAAATAGTTATCAAGTTATCAGCGCTACTGATTTTGGATATTAACTTCCCGCTAGGATTACAATGGCAATCCATTTCGAAGCTTCTTCAAATGTCACTTGTTATCAGACGGGCTTAGCATAACATTTGCTCATTCATTTCAAGAATAACATTTATTTCCTTTGGTCAGGGCTGGCGTTCTACTTGTTCACTGTTAATAACTACTGGCATATTCTGCTTTTCAAGCCAAAAATAATTTATCTCATTTTTTTAACCAGAAAACTGATACGTTAAATTACTAAAGTTGTTACCAAAGCCAAATGCTCTCAATTTATAATAAATAATAAAGGAAGTTCATTTTTTCTTACACTTAAGATATAGGTATATTACCTAACATTTCTCATAGCAGATGCCATCTACGAGTTATCTCGTATCATTGAGGGCCCAAAAAGTTTCTTAGTGTTGCCACAACGAATTACCAAAGTTAGTTTCACATGCCAGCTCGTTACAAACTCGCTACATAAGGAAGGAACCACTAGGAGTAATCTTGCGCACCAAAATTAAATACATTACCAACTACGAGACCACACGTGGTCGGCTGCAAACGTGTTAAGATATGCAAAAATTTTATTGAAGGACTGTTTACTAATATAACGGTCATCATGAGTGGTTATGAGGTATGATTTCTCTACAACCTGACAAGAGTGACGAAACAGATCACCTTTTCTCTTCTACGATGTAAATTTTTATTAACACGTTGACTCCGAAGTGGTACGTATGTGGGCCACTTAGGTTAGGTTCTGTAAATTTTACAGTGACTTCTAGTAATAATATGTACAAATTGAAGATTTACACCGGCCAGGCAATCGGAGGCAGCGTGTTAAATGCAAAATAAAAACTAATAGTAATCATTTTTGTGCAAAATTTATGATGTAAAAGTGCTGATATGAGATGTGGAATCTGCTTTGCACAATCGAAGGTGTCTTGTATGACGTGCCTATCTTGGTGTGCAGCCTGTTTTTTTCTGACTAAATTCGTTTAAAATTTTCTCGTACATGTTACGTTTTCAAAAACCCATTTGAAACAGAATTTTTTACATGTGTTTATGTTTCAAATAATGTATCTAAATAATTAACATGGCATGATATTCGAATTCGTGGCCAAAAAAAAACTGGCGTAATATTAGGTTTCATGTGTTTGATACAGAAAACCGCACTTTCTCAGTTCAATAATCACAAATTTACTGTGAAAACTTTGTTCTCAATAGAAGGTGCTGCAGCCACAGAAATTCAGTGAAGAATGAACATTAGAAAGCATAAAACCTTATAATGTTCTATAGTAGTGATGCCGAGTCAAGATTTCTGCATAACTACTGGAGTGAGATGAAAAAGCGATGCTTTGCATGAGGTTATGCAGGAAATTAAATTAGCTTCTATTAGTGATTTTCAATAGGCTCTTCAGCGTTGTAAGAACTCGCTTCGTTACTATTATAGTTAATATAATAGTTTTAATAGTTCGTTAAAAATAAGATTTTTTTCTCGTTAAAAGAACATTCAATTACATTCTTAACATTTTTTTCGGTTCAGTTTCAGTTTGAATATAATTAGTTCCAGGAATTTTCTTTACAGTCTTGAATAAACATCATAAACTGAAGAACACTCGTTTTTCTATTCATGAATCAATCGTTGAAATCCAGAGTAGCTTTGTGTAATTGTTAAGCGTCCGGAAACACACAAAATGTGAATAATTTAATTTGTTTTGTATGAGAGCTTACTCACTAGGGTAATCCATTGGTAATGATGAGGATTAATGTTATAAAAAACATCAGTGTGTGAGTTAAATTCTTAGGAAAATGCAATATTAGGAGCTTCATGGTTTTAACTAGAAGTTTAGACTTTATTGCAAATTTTTAGAGCTTGCTACCTTGATAGTGAATCAAGAAGAAATTTTTGTTTTAATAACCCACGTGTTCTCAAAAATCAACTTGCCGTGCCTCTACCGTCATTGTAACCAGGCAAACGCAATTTCTTTCACAAATTCTTCTAACCTCAGAAACCACGCTCATTCTTTTCAACCATCATCTTACAGGATTTTTATTTCACTTTGAGCGGCGTCCATCTTCTTGCTTGCCCAGAGCTCTTTTAGGCTGATGTCATTTGCGTGACGACCAAAAATGGTGAAAAAACTCCTCTCGAATCACAATTTTTGAGTTTACTCGAAAGAAGCGGAGATATGCCGCCGCACGCTCGGTTCTCCTTCTCTGTGGTGGCAGCGAAAACACGCGCATGGAGGCGTGAGAACAGCCCGTATTTTGTCCAGACTTGAGGACTGCAGTAAACTCTGAACTGTGTGTCTGCATCTGGGCCCTGAATGAAGACGCTCTCCAACGCCACATGCATCAGCCAGCTTTCCACTTCTCCTTGAAGTAGGATGGGCTTTCAAATTGAAGAAAATAACTCTTAAATTGTATGTTTTTTCTATTAAAATGAGCGTTCGAATTTAAAGGAAACAATTAATGTATCAACTTCTGTTTCTTGAAGGATTTCTCAAAAATAATTGTAACAATTGTTTCTCCAGTTTATCAATTCCGTTGTATTAATTACTTTGATGAGATCGGGCCTGGTAAATAAGCTATGGCAAACCTGCGATTATCTTATAATGCTTCATAGTCAGTCTCAGTCCATTAATGTAGATTTTAAAATTATTCTAATTTACTTCTCTTCCGTCCATTGTGAAAGCTCAAAATAGAACATTTTTTGCAGATATTGCAGCACACGTGTGTACTGCTATGTGCTGCATACTTCACGTTTTACTCAATTTTACTAGTTTGTTCCATTCTGGGCAATATCTTATCTATTTGTCTTGAAAACACCTTTCCTAAAAACCACCAAAAACTACTTATTATTCCCCCGTGTATAACCAGCTTTCAATTATCGAAGTCATTTGATCGGTAATGCGTGCGTGAATTGAAGAACCACAGTTGATTGAAAATTGCGATTCTTTCATTTGTTTTATGTACTTTGTTAATTGGTTGTTTGTCATACGTGCAGTTATAGACCTCCCCTTTTTCTCGGTCATTACACTGGGACTGTCATAGCTTCAATGGCAATGGTAATCTTAGAGATGATATCTGGTGCGGTCATGATTTAACAAGTTCAAGTGATTTTAAGGAACACACAAAGCTATAATTAATTGCAACCCTAATAAGTTAGGTGAGCTTGCAATTATAATCATTCGAAACAGATATTGGGTTTATATATTGGTAATTGGTTAGAAAAAAGTAATAAGTCACTCGTAGGGTCAATTATTTGGGAGGAGTGATTATCGTGTGATGGTATGTAGGTATTAACTGCTATCATTATACAGGTTCGAAGACAATCATGTATGTTAATAAATCTTGTACGGGGATTGTATGTGCAGGGTAGTGAGTATTTGTAGTTATTGGAAATTACTGGTAGTTAGTGAGAAGCAGGGCTAGTAGGGCAGATGCAGGAATCATTGGTCTGGTGAAGAGGCAATTTCTTCGATATTGTTATTTGAAACTAGGAAGTAACTGCCTTTTTCTAATTTTTGGTCTTTCATTTCGTTTCCGCTGCCTGCGTTACGGTTCTACTAGTATCTTTGGGTAATCCAACACAGATATTCATATACAAACAAGATGAGTGTTTTATGCCATGCGTTTATGTCTTCCCTGCAGGTAACGATAGTATGCAAGCTGAAGAACAATATAAGGAACTTTTTTTCAGTTGAGTTTTCGGGCCTTTCCGACGCGCAAGCCACTTCGTGTGCCGAGTCTGACATCAGTGCTGGACTAGCGTAGCAGTAGGCAAACTCCCCAACATCCAACGATGTTTGTCTCACTCAAATTTCACGCGCTTTGTCCTTGGAAGTGCAGCGTACCAATGTTTATTATTGCCAAAGATAGCCAAAAAATAAATGTGGGATTAAAAGTGGGCTTTTCGAACACAACGACAGAAATTCTTGTATGAGACGAGAGATGTCCGAAGGCGATATCCTCCCCTGCTTGAGGGTGGACTGCCCTAACGACGAACTCAGTCCCACTTGTGCCCTCAACTTTCTGCTACCTGCCAACTCCGAACAGCAAACTTTGTGTAGACAAAGCCTGATCTCGAGTTTCTGAGCGCGTCTTTGGGCGCTTTATCGGCTCGCAACTGCATTAGAAATGAAACTGCGGTGCCTCAAGCCGCTCTCGTCAGCCAACTTCAACATTGCATTGTTGTCTTGGAAATTCTTGCTTAATTTTCGTGAAGTTGCAACTGCAGCTACGCTGACACCTTCCGTCGTCCTGCTTTGTCCGCAGCTTTCGTTTTTAAATCGATTTGAGTTTGGTTTTTCAAAGCACCTATTTGAACTTCTATTATCGTGGACTTAGATATACAGAGTTTCGGTTTGTAATATCCTTATTGCATCAAAAGGCACCCTGCCATGTACTGTGATGCTTGCCTTCTGCTTATTGCCACTTCACAAAGGACGTGTTTCTTTTCATCTTGCAATCGAATGCGCCAAATAAATCTTGAAAGAGTTCATAGAATGCGTGTTGGCATGCGCAGAAACTTTTGCTGCGTTTAAATTCAGTTGCAGTTCCCATTGTGAAAAAACAAACAATTTTTTCTTCATTATTTTGCCTTTTTAATAAAAGATATGACTTTCCATAGCTTAAGTGTTTCTTTGTTGAACGGGATTAAACTGAATAAGATTCTTTATCGTGGATCACATTTGTTTTGTCAGTGTCCTAGTCCGCTTAGCCACTTTCCACGACCGTTAATTTTTAAGATTCAATGTTGGCTCATATCGCTCTCTACATTAGCTGTTAGGTTTAACAGCATTGTGGTCCATTGGCGAGCACACAACCACTCATCGCGTCAAAGCAGAACGCTCCATTGCAAAAGACTCGCTGCAACAAAAAGTAGACGCTTTTCTGCTAAAAGCGCTTCTATGTTGCACCTTCTTTGAAAATTGAGGTTCTTTGCTGATAAAAAATTGAGAACTGCATTGGATTAACGTGTTTCACACTTGGCTCAGATGGCTCTTTTTCGAGCCATCTGAGACGGCTTGCTATTCGTTTTTGCTACTCAGTTCATCATACCGGCTACTCGTTTTTTAGTACTCCGCATTACAGCAACGACTTTTCAGTGTGTACCATCGGTATCAATTAAAATTTCATACTACTTACAAGATGCATGTCATCGCCATGCTTTTCCTCACAGTTTAGGGTAGTCAATGTGCACATACAGTCCAAAAGCCCTTTCTACCAGTGAAGTGTGAACGACTTGCTCCGCGAGTGGCTTAGAGCAGGATTCTTATATTATAGAATCGGGGTTTTTTCGATTGATTGCCATTCGAAAAGTTGAATTTAGATCGCGTGCAGTCTGGTAGAAATGCTTGAAAGTACAAATATCGGGTGACTGCAAAGATGTATCCATGTTTATCAAGCTGTAATTAGTTAATTATTACACCCGGATGATTGATTTAGTCTTCATTGCAATGAACAAGATTGAAAATTTTGTTTGGTATTATAAATTTGATCATTATGAACGTGGTAAGGTATGTAAAAGCTCCATTTGAGGTATAGTTTTACATCCCCGAGAAAATGGTACAACTAACTTCTGAACAGTGCAAGTTGCTCGTGGATTTAATGATTCAACACACCTTCATAATCAAATCAATTCATCGTTTTCAAACGTCATGTGGCGTACGATTGAATGAAAAACATTCGAAACAACATCACACACGACATCATAGTGTTCGAAGGTCCAATTTCCTCAACGGCTAATATCTCATAGAACAGATTGTACCTCAGCTAGGTCACTTTATTTGTCACCTCTAGACTACTTTCTCTAGGGTTTTGTACGAGAAAAAGTTTTACAAACTGAACTATTGCATATCATTGAATTAAAAAACGTGGTTCTAGAAGTCATTGCATCCATCAATCTCAATATTTTGCATAATGTGATAAAAAATTGGGCAATCGTATCGATAAGATATCGAGATCGGTTGTGGTCATTTCGAATCTTAAAATCTAAATTTAATACAAATTTTAGCTTTGTTCTTTCCAATGAAAATTATTTTTCCCTTCTTGATTTAATATTTAAAAAATTACAGCATCATAGAAAATGGCACAACTTTAACTGTTACTCGGTAGTTATTTTGGAGAAGAAACTATGCTGTGTCAGAGTTGTGGCCGTGTGTTAGAGCCACCACATCCGTAGCTTATTATTCATTATTGCTGGTATGTAAGAATAGCCATGAACACGGGCACTTCCACAATTCTGTATGATGATAACATTTATGTACATGGATTACTTAGTCAAGTACTATTAGTTACTTAGAGGTAATAATTGGGCGCGACGTTTTCGCACAGCCTTCCCTGCATTAAGCTATGTATTTATCTCACTTTCTACTAGCTTCCCCTATTGTGAAGACACACTCGGACACGAGTCTCAAAGTTAGTTATTCGTACTGATTTTCTATCACACTCAGGCAAAAAAAAAACATTCATGGGCAAAAGACCAAAGAATTGCACTGCACTGAGAAATACAAACAACGTGCATCGTCAAGCCTTTCAATTAAGGAAAAAGCTTTGAGCTACGATAGCATAGCTCGCAGTCACGCTGAAAACAGTCACAGCTGATCAAATTTTAGTCTTAAAAGCAACTTTGTAGAGTAATTTAAAGTATTTCTGCCTTTAGAACGCAAATCCTATCTGTTAGATCTCGTAAACGTATCTTCGGAGAAAGCTCGTCCCTCGATTGTATGGAGGAGCTTTTTTAACTTTTAATGATTATTAAAGTTTTCGTCTCACGGTGATGCTCACGCAGTGCTTGTTAGTCTTGGAACTTGATGTGGAGTAACGTTAATGAAATTACTTGTATATTCTTACATTTTTTTAGAAAACTCTGTTTTTATTCGTTTGTACAGATTTTATTCGTTATGATTGTCTTGTTTTGGGATGCTTTTATCTAGATTTATTATACTATACGCTGAGAAATTTCTATTTTACTTAATATTGTGTTGCTATAATGAACGTAAAAAAATGATCAACTTATTCTATGCATTTCCTGTTCGAAATTGTAAATCATGTATTTTTGAGAATCACTTAATTCCGGCAACTGCGTGCAAAATTATTCTATTCAATTATTCCTCGTCCCTTCGTATTTCCTGTTCAGTTTTTATTATGAGCTAGGCGAATAATCTCGAATGACTGTCCATCTGTAGGAGTACTTGCCTTTCTTCTCTTACAAGTTCAGTTCACAGTTTCTTTCCTTCTCTTTAGATGCCGATTTTCCTTCCGATAGAAAGCTCTGCTATCAGTACTGAAATAGAATATTCGTTCAAAAAAACCATGCCCAAGGCCTAACCCAAATTTTATTCCTTTTGAATTCATTGCTAATGTTCAAGATTCTGAACCATTTGTTAAAAAATAACCATACCCAAGACCTCACCAGAATCCCATTTCCTCTGAAGTAATTTTTTATTGTTTAAATTTGTATTTCTTATACTGAGCGATATTTTTCGAGAGAATTCTTCCCTCGCACCCACGGCCTCGTCGTAGCGTTTTCACACTCCCGGCAAAACTTCTACCTTCACCCATAACGCCAGCTTTAACAAAGCTCTCGTGTTTAGGCGATGAGTTTTTGCATTCTCTACGAAGTGTTTATCTTGTTCAGGTGAATAGGCGACCACCTCACGTACAAAAGAGCTTGTGTACTCAAGGCAATAACTCGTCATTGCAAGGGAGCTCCTCGAGAGCAAACCAGACGGTCGCTGCAAGGACACTCAAGCGACCTGATGCTCGAGGGCTTAAGTAGCTCCGCTCTCTCACACAACGAGCTGAATGAATTGCGAGGCCTTGCTTCAATTTTATGCTCCTTTTGACTTCTCTGCCATTTTGGTTCGCTACATTTTTGCGTGACATATACCATTGTACAAGTTGGACTAGCTCTAACAATAAAGGACAGATATAATAAAACTTAAGCTTCTAAAATACTCGTAAGTCGTGGTGATTTATGTCTCTCTTCTTTAACTTTGAAAAATTAGCTGCTGTGCTAAAAATTTTCAGGTTCTAAAAACGACTTCTTTGCAATGTAAGTAAACACTGCATTGCTGAAAGCCCAGAAAGTGTTGAAAATAGAAACTAGTCTTAGGTAGTCACTTCGCATTCTATGAAGTTCAACCTATGTTGTCGCTTTGTTTTCCTTCACGAACTTTTCTTTTTTCTTTATGCTGACGTTGTAGGTGATGTTTGTTGTTACTTGAAATTTTAGTCGCTACTGGAAATTCTATGGCACAAACATGTGCCTTCAGAAATTAGAGCTTGCCCATATCTCTTCATCTAACATAAATACAGAGGGAATCTGCTGCACATTATTCTGCTAATAGACGGTTTCAGCTTACTAAAAAATTCTCCTAATCCCCGTGTCGGAGAGATATTATGCCACATCTATTTATTATCGAATTACCACTTGCTTTTTATGGATCACATTCTCTTTACGTAGAAATGCGAGTTACAGCTGGAACTTAGAAATAACTTAGCTGCAGCTCCAGCCTGCCAAGCTCGCTCTAAGTTATACTCCTCCTTATGAAGCTCTTATTATCCGTAATCGCCATTCGCGATCGTCGTGCCAGCATCAGCAGCAAATCCTACACGATCCTGGTAATCCTTCATTGCCTTCAGGACTAAGATCTCTGATCGTATGTTTAGTTCCCAGGGGGATACTGCCATGTGGATTGTGCTTTATGCAAATTAAACAACCAACATGTGTATCAGCAAACACGGTAATTGTATTCTCTACGAACACATTTATTAGTTATTTCACAATTATTTTATTAGGCCTTTTTTCAGTTTAGTTTCACCGAAGCAAGGCTCATGCTCAGTTCTAAAAAATTGTCATTAAAATTTGCTCGGTTCACTCAAAGACTTGCGGTGCATGAAAGCAATCCAACAACGGCTGCTCTCCTGATCTAAAAGATAAATAATTCTCGATAGATATATGAATAAAGGAGTCACTACACTCGTAATCACAGTAGCAGTAGACCTCCAATGGAGTTCAGGTTTTGTACCTAACGCTGCCCCAACTATTCAAAAGTCCAGCACTATCGAAATATGTTACTTCACAATGTCTTCTGCCTCTTGATTGTTTTGGAATAAACATTCTTTTCTTCTGTTAAGTTTATTCAAACGTTGTATAAATTAAGAAATTGTCTACATCAACACAGGCAGCTTCGCATGTCGCTGCAATATTTTTTAGAGTAAACCTTGTTATAAAACCACTAAGCTAACCATCACCAGGTGTGAAACGGCCCCACAGATTAGCATTTCAAGTAACAGTAGATACCACTTTCTAATGTATGTATATTGGTTTAATTTAATAACCGCTGAACTTTAAGTGTAGTGTTCTTTTTCCTTTCATCTTCTACCCTCGTGTATGAAAGAGTTTAGGCTTTATGCATAACTACATTGCAAAGTGTTTTAATTTTATTGAAAATATGTGAAAAAATACAAGAAGTGTATTCTATCTTTTTCTTTCAGCCTTTTTTTCTTTTTTACATCCGATTTTCCGTTTCATATTCGTTTTTCTTTTTTACATCTTTGTAATCTGTTTTTCTGTTTTATTCGTTTTCCATTTTATCTGTTTCATTTTTTATATTTTCATCGTTTTTCACCCTTTTTAATTTTACGGACAGAAGAAGAAGTTCATTTTATGGATATATCATAGATCCAGCCGCAGAACTTTACCCATTCTCCAGTTTGTTCCACTCTTGCAGCTTAACTTTCATACTCAGCCTACTGCGTTTAGTTTCATTATTCTTGGTAGTTTTACTACTTTTCTTGCCTTGACACTATTAGTTCACTTTTGGAGCAATGAAAAGAAATGAATAGTGTAGTAAACTTAAATAAATGGCATTTAGACGAATAATTCATCGTCTAACAGTACCACCATCTTATGAATAATGTGGTATACCGCAATGAAAGTTAATAATGGAAAGTATTCACGTTTTGCACCGAAAAAAGAGATGTCGCAAGATATATTTTACAACAATGAAATGTATAGGGTGTCTATAAAGTCCCTTTACCATTTCAAAAAGTTATTAAATATGCAAATAATAAGATATTTTATTCAGATTTGTTCTATTGTATTCAGTGTTTATTAAAGTTTTTAATCGCATTTTGCATTCGTGTGTTTCAGGTATTCTGTTTGTGGAAGAGGTGTTGTTGAGACTTTATGACAGACGTTTATAGGAGACTTCATGGACACCCTGTACTACGAATAAAACTAGCATTATTGGAGATCATCTTATCATGAGCTTTACCATGCGAGTGATGTGACAATAAACAATTGAACGGGTGGTCAAATGTTAGACTATTCGAGCAGATGGCACTAAAATATCATTTGCATTATTGAAATGTGCTAATATGAAAGTTAGCACTATTGGATATTTACCTGTACTTAAAAAATAATTATTAAATTTTATATATTAATTATTATTATTACTTGAATTATTAACTATTTTAATAATTTTAATGGGATTTTTATTTTTTATTTTTAGTTATTTTACTTCAATGATCGTTTGACAAAATTCATTTCGACAAAAAGACTCCTGAATATATCATTTCTGCAAGCTTTGTGAACACATTCAAAAATCGTCTCACAGATATTGGATAAGGAAACCTCTAGTTCTATGAAGTACTGATGCTAGATTCTTAACTTCTGGGGCCTGTGTGTGATTGCAGTGCGTGCACGTGACTGAAATGTCTGTGCGTGATTGAGGTGCATGAACTGATGATGCCTTTAGGTAAGACGTCACTCGACTGGTAGAAACCGAAGAATGGACCACACGTCTCGATCCTGTTATCATATCCTATTTTATCCTATTCTAAATCCCTCATTTACGAACATTTCTCTAATTTTTATGCTACTCGGAAGCCATCACCGTGTGAAGTTAGAAGAAGTGTGGTATGTATTTCTAAAATTTAGCTCCAGGTAATATATTAATATGACTATTTTAATGCATGACTTACGATTTTTAAATTTGACGTGTTAAATTTAAATCATTTCCAGGCTTGGAAATAGCTAGGATGAATCTAAAAATCTTCAGTGGTGTATGAACCCTAATTCGTATTTATTTATTCTTCCCCGTTCTGGTTGTGGATAGATCTACTCCCGTTCTTCGCACGCTCTCTCATGTCGTAATTGGAAAGCTCAACATTGTATGCAATCTTAATACTTGATTTAAGAGTGTATTCTTGCGACCATATGCATGTGGCCTAATGTTTATGCTCACAGAACTTCACATTTAAAAACAAGCTTGTTCGGTGCTTTGCTGGATCTCCTAGCTCATCGCGACGGTTGTCCTGTCGCACCTCACTGTGTTGCTAGGCCATACCTGTGCCAGGTAACTACCTCTTCAGTGAGCATAGCTGTTGTCGAACTTCTATTGTTAAGAATAAAAGGAACTTTTTAGGTCGGTAATGTAATTCCCTTCTCAGCTGCAGAGAAACGTATGCCCGCTTACTGTCTTCCTTTCGTGCGTCAGGCAACAACGTGTTTTCAAATGGATGGTCGCGTTTGGTTGTACTCGTAAATAACATGCAGAAGAGTGTGGTCAGTTTGGTTGGGGGTTGTGTGATGGAGGCAGTCATCATGTAGATAATATAACAGGCATATAATGGGTGCGGTAGGCTTGGCTGGATACTTTGGGAGGTAGATATCTTGCAGAAGAATGTACAACTGGTATGAGCCGGCATCTCTTTTGAGCTAAGAAAATGATATGGTTGTGCGAAACTAGCGTCTATGCAGACGCTAGCGAAACTAGCGTCATTACTCTTTCGTGGACATTATCTTACCTCCACGAACGACAATTTCACATACGGTGTGTGTGTTATTTATACTAGGCACCATGTACAAAGAGGGTGGCCCATAAGTAAGGTACCTTTTTAAAACTAATAGTGCAATGCCCGTTAATAATTTGTTCCCGAACGAATCAGTTTTGAGCTTGGGAAGAGACTCAGTTTTCTATCGGACGAACAACGTCTTTCTTGCTGTCGAAGTCTTGCTGCTTCTCTTTTACGGTTGGTCACGTTTCTATCCATGTTGGCCTTTTTTTGTCGGAATTTTATTCTGAAATATCTGCTATTTTCTCTTTGAAACTTTTTAAGAAAATTCCAATTCCGAAAACAATAACTCAATTTTCAAACTCTTTGGCCTTATACTAAGTGGTAGCCAGGTTACTGGTCAAACTAATTTAAAACATTGCTTTTCGCATTATCAATTAAAAATATCAAAGCACCATGATGAATTTCAACAGAAAAAGGTCCAAAGAAAATTTCTATTTGTAAAAATAAACCGATTGTGTATTCTGGATACCATAATGCAATTATGGGGAATTGAATTTCCACAGAAAAATAATGCAATAGAATGATTTCTTGCATTTCTTAAGCTTTATCCTTGTTGCTATCAAAGCTATCGATTAGAAAAGTGTGACACACGGACAGACAGACGGACAGACGCGGCTCTTATTATAGTATAGATTATTCAGAATATTCATTATTATTAGCATTGTTATTTTTCTTATTGTTGTTTTTTTTGGTTTCGCTACTGTATTCTTTCAGTTTGGGCAATCTTGACTCTCGACTGGCGTTTTAATCTATACTTAACAAGGAAGTGGAAAGAAATTTTTAAAAACCTTAAATTCGAACGTTTCAAGCTTGGTATAATTATCAACAATAATTCTCTGAAAATAATTTTTAATCCTTGTAAATGACCCAGAAAGTGAGCTGAAAAGGATTGTCCTTCAACATATTTCAAAGCTAGCTCTCCGAGAAATAGGAAGAATTTCTTAGCTTTAGTGGCGTAAAATGATAGTGGCTGTCTTCGTCAATGTACGTTAGAGAAATTAACTTTCCTTGGTAGTGTTCGTATCAACTATCTGCAGACTTTCCATCGCTTGTTGCAGGAGGGTGTTATGAGCTTACTGTTTTAGATCTTGTCCTTCTCTTTTACACTTCTCTTTTTCTCACTCGGAGGAGGTCATCATGCTGTGCAAGACCAGTGAAGTCCTCAATTATCACTCTACTCCAGTTTCTAATGTATCGTCTCTTCGAGGGATTCTTTTCTTAGTACTCTCTCCGAGCAGATACGGTGTTAGAATCCTGTAGGTCATGATTAACCTGTTAACGGTCACTGCTTTTTCGAAAATAATGATATTATTGTCATGTTACAATTTTAATATGACAGTAATAACAACGCTAATTGAACTAATAAACATTATAACATCATATGATGTTAACGTCGCTTTGGTACCGTCGCGCATCGACATCATATGGTGTAAATTGCCGGTAGAATGCAACTCGTGCAAACATCATATGATGTAAATAATGCTTAACAGGTTAATAATAACCAGCTATTCAATGATGGAAATCCAGGTGGAACGCGGGAAGAGGCCTAGGAGTTTACCGAGTCCGACCAGAAAATCAGTACTGGAAACCAAGTGCTCTTAAAAACAACTCATCGGGTTTAGATAATCTGTTAGTCAACTCAAGCTGACAAATATCCATACTTCTTACTGTGGACACTTTGTCGAAGTCCGCTTCTATTTTGAGCATTTTAAGGGAACCAATGTTGTGAATCCGACGTATAATGAAATTTAAGTTAGTGTGCATAACCATGACTGAAATTCCTAAGGATGCATGTTCCTGTCGCCAGTCTTTGAATATCTTTAGCAATCAGCGAAGTCTCTTGTGAAAGACGAGCGTCCATGCTGTAACTTTATAAAATATTACCTCGACATTCTTCAGTAGAGAAATAGCACCGCATTAACCTGTCTATCTCCTTCCCGTCTCTTTGTTCTTTATTTGCAATTGATTCTTTGGCTATTTGTAGATTGACTCACAGAGACCACATTTCCATCCTTATTTAATGGTCACATATTTCGCCTCTCCATTAACAGGCTCAGCCGTTCGAAACAGTTTCTTTGGTCTAACTAGAAGATCTGAAAAATGTTGAAATAAGTTCTAAATATATAGTCAGTTCTTTATTACTGCAATTGTGAGGTCCAATAACGGAAAGGTTTAATTTTGCTAACAGTTTTTAAGAGAGATTACCTGTCAAAGAATCAAACTTCCGCTTTACTGATAGTTTGAACATGCTAACGAGACATGATATGCCTGTGGACGGACTTCCAAACTTCCATTTATATCTTCTGGTAGTAATTTACTTTTGTCGTGTGTTAGACGGGGTGGACACCAGAAGGCATTTCCAACTCGGCCTACAACTCCGCCAAACCGGGCGCCGAAGGGAAGATCCCGTGCAGTAAACGAGTATGCTTTCATTGTTGGGGTTCGTATATTTGGAGAGTTATTGCACCGGTAAAGTCTTGAGCACTGATGACGACTTGAGGCGCTGCTTGGATATTTGCAGGAAATTCTAGTGCACTTATTGCCACGCAGTGCAGCCTGTGGCCAATCAGGACCACTAATATCTTTGACTGGAAGCAATTCTGTGCTAATCCTGCTAATTCCTCGTCATAATGATGGGGCAGGACAAATCAATCGTAATGAAATCCCCCGGGCTGGGGCTCCGTACTAATCGTTAAGTAAGGCCTGGGCTCCTGATGTATTGGCCAATTAAGAACAGATTCGCTGCATTTGCTGATGAATGGAAGGCTTTAGGCCTGTGGAAAAAATCATTTCGTAAAAGCGTTCATAATGTCGCAGATTGACAAAACACTTTTATAATTTTTTAACAATAATAGAACCATGTGTTTCAGTAGTCGTGAAACCTTTCATTAAAACTCAAAATTTAAAGATATACAATATGTTTCAAATAATTTGCCTCCTTTAGTTGCCTTCGATTCTTTTTAATTTAAAGCGGTTTAGTGGGCTATCTAACCGAAGAATATGAACTTTCCTTTTAAATGCAAATAATCAGTTTGTTGTGTCGGGATGAAAGGTAACTTGGTCGACTTCAACTCGTGTAATGTAATTCCTTGTTCTGTGCACACTGTATCTTATTTTTGGCCTAATGCAGAATGGGAAACAGTTACAAAAGTATGTGGTGCAGATTAATCACTGCATTCTCTCGTCAGACGACAGAAGGAAGTAGTCGTAGAGGATAGAAATTACAACAAAAAATATATCCTAATGCGTCATTAAGGATTTCAGGATCGTAGTACTGTGGGCCAAGGTAAAGGAATGGAACATTACCATGAATTTTGTTAGATGGTGCGTATTAGTGGGCTGTAATAATGTCATAAATCCATGAACATGTTATGTCATATTATAATATTTTGAGTAGTAAACAGAGCCAGACATAAAGACAGCAGCGGTTTCTACCTTATCATGTATCATTTGAAGCCATATTGAAAGCTGTCCTTGCAAGACTAACTGAACGAGGTTATGAAGAAGTCAGAAGCTGCAAGCCATTCTTGACCCCGTCAAACTATTGAGCCCAACACAGAATACCTGATCCCATGGTCCACATGTTCCTCTCAGACCAGTTGCTATTGTACTTAGCTATATGAGTTTATTGTACCAAATAAAATGAGTTCACGAAGACTAAAACCATGTGTCAAAATTTTATTGTTTATGAATTCTTCGAAGCATCATGGTGTAATTTTACGAGCTGGGATGTAAATCATAAAGTTATCTTCATTGAGTTTCACGGATGCTGCGTAGGCTTAGTTGAGGCAAGCTTTGAGGCGACGGCGGCGCGAATGTTGGAATCACCGCATAAATTGATGACGTTTTTGCTGTTAGATTTCCAGATAAGAGATTGATAGCTGTCTTTGAGGAGTTATTGAACCCTTGTCAGGTACAGGACATGTTTTCACGAGTTTGGCTGCGACCCATGAACTGCCGAAGCAGTTCTTGGCGATAGTAATGCTGAGCCAAGCTATACAATAACACATTAAGGCTCTTGGCTTTGTCTTTCAAAACTTCTAAAATATGTAAATTAAATTGTTATTTCGTAATCCAAAAAGCCAGAAATTACGGTCAAGCATATGCCTTTTTGATGATATATTGGTTCAGAAAATTCATTGTAAACGGTGTCAAGTTTGTGAGGGAGTTTGTGAGGGAGTTTGTGAGGGAGTTTGTGAGGGAGTTTGTGAGGGAGTTCGTGAGGGAGTTCGTGAGGGAGTTCGTGAGGGAGTTCGT
>VCRD01003304.1:18417-63627 GCA_006783055.1 Trinorchestia longiramus | reverse complement strand
GAGGCAAAAGTCCCCCAGTCGTCGACGCGTCACAAGAGGCAAAAGTCCCCCAGTCGTCGACGCGTCACAAGAGGCAAAAGTCCCACAGTCGTCGACGCGTCACAAGAGGCAAAAATTCCACAGTCGTCGACGCGTCACTAGAGCGAAAAGTCCCACAGTTGTCTACGCGTCACAAGAGAAAAAAGTCCCACAGTCGTCTACGCGTCACAAGAGAAAAAAGTCCCACATTTGTCTACGCGTCACAAGAGGAAGAAATCCTACAGTCATCTACGCGTCACAAGAGCGAAAAGTCCCACAGTCGTTTACGCGTCACAAGAGGGAAAAGTCCCACTGTCTACGCGTCACAGGAGGAAAAAGTCCCACTGTCCACGCGTCACCAGAGGGAAAAGTCACTGTCTACACGTCACAAGATGGAAAAGTCACATTCTCTGTTCGTCATAAATTGGAAACATCATAGTGTCAACACGTCATAAGATGGAAAAGTCCCATTGTCTTTACAGTAATCAGATGAAAAAGTCGTAATGTCTACACGTCATAAGATGGAAACGTCACGTTGTCTACACTGCCCCTCTGCTTACACGTCACAGGATAAATATGTCTGTCTAACCTGAAGTCAGCTGTCACGCTCACTCTCTGAAGTCAGCTGTCACGCTCACTCTCTGTAGTTAGCTGTCACGCTCACTCTCTGTAGTCAGCTGTCACGCTTACTCTGAAGTCAGCTGTCATGCCGACGTGCAGAGACATGTCTGTGTGGCCGAGCCGCTTCAGCTGCAGAGCAAGAGGCCCTGAAATGTCCCCCAGCCTGCCACTCAGCTCCTGTCAATCATTGTTACGAACACAATCAATAAAAACTGAGAAAAAATGTGAATATTCATGTAATAAATGTAATTTGGAACATTAAAAATTTATGAATCACAATTTGTTTTCAAAAATAACCTTTAAAATGTCATTATGAACCCCAGCTCTTCTACAGTTTAAAGCATCATTTCCTATCGGAAAGTATCCTTCCAACTCGGCACATGGAGGGATGAACGAAGGATCTGAAAATTAGGAGTACATGCAGGATGAAGGATTCCGAAGTCCTTATTCTAAATACTCGCAAACATACTTTGTACTAGGGTTGTTTCTGCTAAGTCAATTTCTAGCAGTTTGGAAAAAGTTAACTTCAAGAGATCTTGCTGACAGGTTGTTTTCCTGTTGCTACTGTCGAAGTTTTTTTACTGAACAAGTCAGAGATACCCTTATGTTTTCAAAACATTTTCTGCCTGTAATTTGCACTGAAAGTGATCAGAAGTGCATTAGGAAACACGTTAGATCATAGATGTGCGTTTAAAACAATTAGATATGCAACATTTTTTGGTTTACCCCGCCGTACTTATGGCACCCTTATCATTTTTTGGTAAGGGTGCCTTATCAAAACTCCAGGAAAATGTGTCTACAAGCTAATATTTGTGCGTAGATCACGGAAGACATCAGTTTTTCCACAACTATCGCTGAATTTTTGCTAGCAAATCCCAAACTTTTGTGGGTAAAAAGTAAAGTTGTATAAACTGGAAATTGTTGCTTTTTAAACTGTTATACGGAAATCTCTGATGTAATGTTTCCTAATGCACTTGCAACCATTTCTGGTGCAAAAAAAGAAAATGATATATAAAAACTTGAACAGTCAGGGGGAAACGCATTAGATCAGATATTTCCGTAGAACACTATTTAAAATGCCACAATTTCCGGTTAATACGATTTTACTTTTTACCAACAAAACTTGGGGATTCGCTAGCGCAAAATCAGCGGCAGTTGTGCAAAAACTGATGTGGTGTTCGTGATCTACGCACAAATATTTGCTTGTAGAAACAATTTCATGCTGTTTCGTACAATTTTGAATTTTATAAAAAATTATAAGGGTACCCCCTGACGTTTTTTTCAAAATATATATGTAAATCCTTTTTTATTATTTTGCACCCAAAATCATTGGAAGTGCATTAGGAAACAAATTAGATCAGAGATTTCTGCATAACACAGTTTAAAACGCCACAATTTCTATTTTTCGTGACATTACTTTTTACCAACAAAAGTTTAGGATTCGCCAGCAAAAAATCACGTATTAAACCATATTCGATACCTTATGCAATTGTTTACAAAAATGCAACAAATTTGAAATCAATAACTTTGAGTTGATTGGTCATTTTCTCAGAATGTTGTGAAATTTGGTATACAGTTCTGGCAACGTTTATAGGAGTGTGCATGTGAGTACACATTTGAATTCTATGATTGTTGAGTACAGACGCGTATGATTTCTGCACACCATCGCAATAAAGTGCATCAATATCCACGTTGTTAGTCATTAAATATTGAATATTGAAGGTAGGTGATTTATCCTCTAGAAAAACGAATAAAATAAGGAAATCTGTTGACTAAGTGCATCGCCACTACTGGTAGTGGGTAGATGTTTTTGAAGTTTACTCACGAAGTTTACAGTAGAATTTGGATATAAAAACTTGAAAAAGGCTGTTATAAGTGTTCTGAACTTCACAATACTCAATGATCGAAATGAGAGTTCCATTTGTTTAATGGATACTGGAAATTATATGTTATAAGTCTTAACACACATTTTGACTCAAGATATATCAAATACCCGGTATTGTGATTGAACGAAATAGCAACATGAAAGAAGCTGAAATTGGAAAATGTGGAGTAAAAGAAAAGTACATGTAGATATATAAGTAAGTCTAGCAGATTGATATAAGGTTTTAAAACACTGCTGACAATGCCACGAGCAGCGTGTGTGTGGCTACAAGGGGATATACAACCTTGAAAAAAATTATAAAAATTTATGGCCGTTGAAATTATAAAAGAGGAAGGATGTAGAAAACAGAAATAGTAAGTTGACTGAATCAATTGATGAAAAATGACAACATTTTTGAGCCCATTATCCCAGTACATGATGACCAAAACAACTAAAAATTTATCTCGTGTTTTTATTGTATGAATATACGTAATAAAAATTTTCCTATTTACTGTTCTTTAAATCCTTTCTCTGGCATATTTAGTAGCATTAAAAATAAAACAAATGCATTGAATAAATACCTGTAAAATTTTCTAGATTTATGCCCCTAATATTGGAAAAGGAATAAAAACCTACCTTCATTTGCTCCCAGCTTGCAGCGTACTGCCTCCTGACGAGCTCAATGATGGTGGAAGTGAGGGCGAGGCCCACCAGCATGTACACTGTGCACACCAAGATGTACTCGGTGCGTTCTGTGGTGATGTAAATTACAATTTATAGGGGCTAATGATGAAGATAGTTCCCTAGAGTAAAGGGAATCAACGCATTTTTTAACCCAATTCATGCAATTCTCTTAGAAACGCCTGACAAACCTAAGACTACGCTGCATTTATTGAAGCAATTTCAATACATTTTTGAATACCGCCGCACAAACCCGGAACGACGTCGCCTAGTCCGATGGTGGTCATGGTGATGAAGCAGAAGTAGAATGCTTCGAAAAAAGACCAGTCCTCCCACAAGGTAAAGAGTGCTCCTCCCACTCCTGTATAGAGGAGATATGCTGCTAATGCGCCCAAAACCATGAATCCGCGCGACATGTCGCTCTCATGTGGCGGGTCTTCCCTCACCTGCTCGACCAATTATCAAAATGTCAGAGTTACAGATATTCGAATTAGGATTTATGGACTGTCAAACTAGCTTCACATACGTTCAAATTTGCATTAACTGAGGCTAAATTGAAATGGAATAAGGCAACAGAAACGAGCTGTTTGGCCCATTCTTGGGTTGCTACCCAAGTCCCATGCCTTCTAGTATCACAAAGGTTTAAAAACATTACAAACGTTCAACTAAACATTTACATGCATTAAAATTAGATATTACGAGTGTCCAAGTTATCATCTAGAGCAATGAATTAGCATCACAGCATGTTAATACAACTGAAATCCTGTTTAGTATCAAGGACATGTTAGTTAATACAACTGAAATCCTGTTTAGTATCAAGGACATGTTAGTCAGTAACATGAATTAGCAAGGAGAAGTGATACGAACACAGGTATAACACTCTCGTGATATTTTTGAGCCAGAATGTCCTAAAATTTAAACAAAATCTTTACTGGATTTTATGCGGTCAATTCAATATCCCTGAAGAAAATAGAAGGCTGGTCTACAATAAAAAATAATTTTGCTGGTGATCTTCTACATGGTATCTAACATAGTTACACGTACATACATGTATAAAACAAATGCAACCATTCAGATATTTGTTAATGCTGAAGAAATAAAGAAAAAGTGAGCAAAATTCATATGATGGTTGTTGGGCTAACAGAGTTATGACGAATTCATCAGTTTCATTACCTTTCATTTCTTTCCAAGCTTAGACAGACGCTCTCCTCGTCCTCTTCTAACTTATCTTCTCAATTCTTTCTTCATTATTTTCCTACTCGAGCTTGTCTTGCTTTGTAGTTTTTCATCTACTGTTATGCTCACATACTTCTCCCATTTTGCCCTATATTTGCCAGCTTTTATTTTCCCACTTTCTTGCAGTCTTTATTTAGTACATTTCCAGTTACTTATTGTCTCAGCTTTTTCTATTCATCTTTACTAGTGTACCCATGCCATCAAAAATGATGGCAAATCTAGTCTAATCTAATACTAAGAATGACGGTGTGTTTGTATATTTATTTATTTATATGTTGCGTGTCACGCTCTTAAGAATAGATAGGAAGAAATTAGCCCTGGCGGTCTTGGTTTCAGTTCACTTGCAAATTAATACACTCATTTTCGCCGTACAAGTGCACTGTAATAAGTCACTTTAAAAAAAAGTAGAGAGATCCAGCGCCTTATATACTCGGGTCCGTATCGTGGATACCGAGTTCGGCGGGGTATTGCATATTACAATATACATACACAAACTCGCAGACACTATCGGTAATGCTGAATTTCTGTATCTAGGATATGACATGAATGGCTATATTTCTATTGCGGTTCAAAAATACTGTATTCTAAGTGTTTATTTCTGTCACAAGAAAAATAAGTTACCTTTGAAATAAGCTTAAGCATGGAAACTCCACTCGAAAGAAAAAAAGACTGAATCGAGAGCGAAAAAGAAGAGCTAGAAAAAGATTATCTCAAGAACAACAAGCTGTTGTAGGGCAACAGATGCGGCATCAGTATGCAAGTAGTTCAGAAGAACGACTAAAGGCCATGCGCTCAGCAGCAAGACTAAGGCAGGCGCAGAGGCGTGAAAAGGATGATGATGACCAGTGCTATGTTCGTAGAAGAAATCTCAGAATAGCAGCACAAGAAAGAATAGCTGCTGAAACTGAGGCCCAATCAAGTCAAAGGAGAGCTATATGTAATTTTATTTAATATCTTTCCAACAGTATTTGCCATCATTTTTGATGGCACGGGTACACTAGTGTATAATGAACACTTAGAATACAGTATTTTTGAGCAACAATAGAAGTAGTTATAGCCATTCGTGTCATATCCTAGATACAAAAATTCAACTGCGAGCTTGTGCAAGTATATTGTAACATGCAATACCCCACCGAACTCTGTATCCATGATACGGACTCGAGTATATAAGGCTCTGGATCTCTCTAATTTTTTTGAAACTGACTTATTATAGTGCATTTGTACAGTGAAAATGAGCGTATTAATTTACCAGTGAGCTGAAACCAAGACCGCCAGTGCTAATTTCTTCCTATCGATTCTTAAGAGCATGACACGAAACATAAATAAATAAATAAATATATAAACACACGACGATCATTTTTAGTATTAGATTAGATTAGATCCTTTTCCAGCCTCTATTAAGTTTTTATTCCGTTTTTCCTGTCTCTCTATTCATTCCTAATCATTTCAACTGTCAATTTATTTGCACAAATTCACAATTCTGCTCGTACTTCTCTATTCTTCACGCTACTAATACCTGCTTATCCCACTCCATTCCTCATACTACTCATACCTACTTAACACATTCCCTCCACCATACGTACTCTTCCCCATTTCCCTTTTTTCCTTTAGACTCATACCCTATTCGTCTCCTGACCATTACTGTTTCACTATCAACCTTTTAACGACTACATGAACCCTGATCTCCTCTCTAAAAATGTATGCTAAAACAAACCTTGGGTGCTCATCAACTCATCACTGCACTCAATTATTCCAGAACTCACAGAACAGGTTACTGTTCTGCTTGTTTAAACGCTGCAGGCTGTAGGATCATCCAATGAACAGCGTTTTGTCGTGTTGCATTTTTCTGGGGAAAAATGCAGCCGGTAATTTGTTAAATATAAGTTCTCGAGCATTCACCTCCTTCCACAGCCCATACTTGAGCAGGAGCCTCCGACTTCTGTGTCCTGCTGCAGACACAGCGTTAGCGAAGAGGGTACCAAGGGCGGCTATCACGGACAGCGTCAGGGGAATGCCTATGAAGCCAAATAAGATGCAGAACAATCTTCCGCCTGTGGTGACAGGAGCCATGTTGCCGTACCCTGCTCAAAAGAATGTAGAATTATGTGAAGAAAACGTATGGAACCTTTGTTATTTGAATATCGAGTATATTAGGTTGAACCACAACTTCAGCTTGTTTTTTCAATTCAATTTGAAAGTTAATTTAAACTCGTTTTTTGTTCATTACCCGCGTGAAGAAAACCCATTTGACATTGACTAAAGAAGGATACTTTATAGCTAAGTTCTGTAAAGCCTTTGCAATTGCTGCCGGTACAACTGAACTGTAATTGTTTTTTTTCGCATAGAAGCTCGTTGGGAATGATTGCATTGAATCCATGGGATGGACGATGTTCAAAAATGTTGTAACGAAAAAACGGGCAAAACTCATGTTACAATCCAGGTATGCAGATGTGTCAAGTTCTCTGTGTTGTAACTCATCAGATTTCTCATCCGTTATGTAACTCATCTTATGTTATGCAACTCATCATATAATGTGCCCGTGGGTTAAACCTAACTTGTGCCTGTAGGTTAAACCTAACTTGTGCCTGTAGGTTAAACCTAACTTGTGCCTGTGGGTTAAACCTAACTTGTGCCTGTGGGTTAAACCTAACTTGTGCCTGTGGGTTAAACCTAACTTGTGCCTGTAGGTTAAACCTAACTTGTGCCTTTAGGTTAAACCTAACTTGTGCCTGTAGGTTAAACCTAACTTGTGCCTGTAGGTTAAACCTAACTTGTGCCTGTAGGTTAAACCTAACTTGTGCCTGTAGGTTAAACCTAACTTGTGCCTGTGGGTTAAACCTAACTTGTGCCTGTGGGTTAAACCAGATTTGTGTGTGGGTTAAACCTAACATCACCAGCTTGGTCGACTGGTGAGCGAATCTGCTTGCGAGCGGAAAGACCTGGGTTCGAATCCCGTTGCCGACATGGTTGATGCAGCTAGAAATACGGCATGGGACTTGGGTAAAACAACCGAATAATTATCGAAGTAATTATCCGACCCAAGAATGGGCCAGAAGGTTCGTTCCTATAGCCTCATTCTATTCTATTCTATTCTATATGTAACTCATCATATAATATGTAACTCATCATATAATATGTAACCCATCATATAATATGTAACTCATCATATAATATGTAACTCATCATATAATATGTAACTCATCATATAATATGTAACTCATATGTTATGCAACTCATCATATGTTATGTAACATCAGATTCCTCGTGATCAAAAACCCTCAATTAATGACCTCTCGCTGATAACATTTTGTGGAGATCTGATGATATTAATTGTACAAGTAAATAAAGAAAACCGAATTATATTCAGAATCGAGACATAAACGGTCAAAATAGAGCAAGTATAAGAAATTCAAAAATTTATCATCACTAAGATTAGAAAATAGTCATTTTTAAACAAATGACCGAAAAAAACTATTGAAGAAGTGTAAACATTTAAAAAATCAAAAAATTGAAAGCTTACGTGAAAATAAACTCGATATAGAACACGTTAGCAAATGATTTTCGATGCGATCTATTGGCAACCCACAGAAGCTGTAAGGAAACTTGCCTACTTAAGAAAATTCGTATTCCGAAAAGATATTTCGAGCAAACAGCCCCTCTAGCTCCAACGGCAGGCAGACCCCCTTTTAGGGAGCCCCAAATATTCATCTGTAAGAAAACAAATTCTGCAGTTAAGAGATTCCGTATTTTTTCAAAACATATGTTTTTAAATTTTAGAGAGTGTCTGGTAAATGAATTAGAAGGATGCATGCACCAAAACTCTGTCAATTTCTCAAGCATAAATTGGGTGACCGAACTACAACCATACTCAACATCCTAAAGTAGGTAGCAATTACCCAGTATTTCAGTAGTCAGTAATATCGTAGTTATCCTCGTATCTCAGCAGAAGGATTTTCAGTCACCAAAAATGAGTAACCGTAAAATTAAAAAGAATCTGAGCATGAAGTATCACACTTTTGAGGCCATTTTAACATAGTTTTCATTCACAGAATAGCTTTCGGATGGAAGCCATAATATCGCAATGAGTAATGGAGATTATTTTCATTAGAAAATGCGACACTCAACTGACTAAAGCTTCATTTACTATCAACCTATAGCTGTAAGAAAAATGTCTATTAATTTATTCAAAGAAATGTTTTTATAAGATAACCAAAAATTATAATTCCTAGAATAAATTGTTGAAGAATAGAACATGTCTTGTAGATGAGGCTAAATGAAGTTTGATTGGTAAATCCCATGGAGCCAATGGAACAAAATCTGAATAAACTCTTGGATAAGGATCCAAAACTATGTTTTTGAAATATACACAATGTCCTGTGAAATCACTACTTAATTAATGGAAAATAAATTTCTGTTCTTTAGATTTTCTAAAAATCTTTCTTAATTCATATCTTTCATTTCTTACTAAAAATGCACAAGAAACGACGAGAAGAGTGGGTGAGGGAAAAAGTACAATGGAATGCTGACAATTGGGAAGAATTGTCTTCTCAAACGAAAAGAAGTTCAATTTAGACAGGCCTGACTGTTTTGATACTATTGGCATGATTTGAGGAAGGATGAGGTCTTCAGCAGAAGGTCATTCGGAGGAGGATCACTGATGATTTGGGGAGCTTTTTCAGCAGAAGGTAAGGCAAGTCTGGTACAGATGGAGGGAAAATAAAATTCAGTGAAGCACACTGAAATATGGCAAAAAGTTTAATACCATTTTTAGATAATTTTCACCAGAATGCTGCCATGTTTCAGCAAGACAATGCGGCCATCCACACCTCAAACACACAAGAGAGTGGCTTAATGGTCACAATATCCAAACTTTGAGTTGGCCAGCTTAGTCACCAGATCTAAATCCTATAGAAAACCTATGGGGTATACTGGCTAGACTAGTTTACGCCGATGGCAGACGATTTAAAAATAAGGAGGAGCTTTGGCGTGTTGTCCAGGAGTGCTGGGGAAATCTTTTTAAAGAATTCTTTGGAAATTAGTGAAATCAATGAATGATCGTTGTCTAAACGTTTTGAAAGGGAAAGAAAATACTTGTAAATACTAGTCATTTTGATTTTTTTGTCTACAACATTCATAGTTTCTATGAAAATATTATTCAGGGCAGGGTGTCTTAGCTTTATTTCCATCAAATTTTGTTGCTCTGAAGAGTATTTTTGTAATAACTGTACACGTAACATAAAATTTTAATGTACACTTTTTGTTTTATTCCTTACCTATGGTCAAAAATTTATTGTATTTCAATCGATATTTACAAACTTATAAGCAAAAATATAGAGTGTTTTATCATCATTTCCACCACTGTATATATAAAATGTTACTTAAATATTCGTTTTGAAGTCCGTAGAGTATTGTACAGATAATTCAAATACAAATGAGAAAAATCAATACATTTACCACCTGAAGTGCATGGAACAAAGTTCAAGCAATAAACAACCAGTAAATTCAGTCAGTAGGGACCTATAAATGTACAAATGTAAAGTAAACCAGTTAATGAAGAAATCATGAAGAATTGTGAATTCGATTCTCTAGAATCCCGTAGAGCACAAGACAGTCAATGCCGAGGCAAGAACATGGTTCTGCAAGGCAAGAAATGTCTATGGAGTCTAGGGATGTAACTGAGAAGCTTTCCTGCCATTGGCTATTTTCCTGATTTCGGTGGAAGCATATGTATTTTT
Source organism: Trinorchestia longiramus (assembly GCA_006783055.1). Taxonomy (NCBI): domain Eukaryota; kingdom Metazoa; phylum Arthropoda; class Malacostraca; order Amphipoda; family Talitridae; genus Trinorchestia; species Trinorchestia longiramus. The sequence continues at coordinate 53,472 of VCRD01003304.1, read as the reverse complement.
ATACCTGCACAGCGTACTACGTAAAGTGCAGGACAAATTGTCGAGTGATGCTCACCTATTGTGGTGAGCACAGTGCAGGACAAATTGTCGAGTGATGCTCACCTATTGTGGTGAGGACAGTGCAGGACAAATTGTCGAGTGATGCTCACCTATTGTGGTGAGCACAGTGCAGGACAAATTGTCGAGTGATGCTCACCTATTGTGGTGAGGACAGTGCACGAGAAGAGTACGCTCTCCATAAACCGCCACTGATAACGAGGTCGTAGCGGCCGCGTCATTCGTACACCCGAATCCACGGCTGCCTCGACAGCAGCCTCGTACGCTGCCAGTTGAGGCGCAAGCACATTCTGAACAGTAAAAAGTAGTAACCGTTGTTAAGAGGCTGTGCAGTGCTACATGCAGCCACATCGATGTCCAATGATCACAAAATATTCAGGATATCAAAGTACTCGTGCACACATTGCAATAATTATACCGTAGTTTAAGTGACAAAAATGCCGGGTTTTAGCAATGTTTTCATGCATGGCATTCAGAAACAATTCAAAAACTTTGTCCAGGAACAAACACGGATAAAATTAAAGTGCTATGCCCAACGATTTTCTCCCCATCACCATTCATGACATGCTGTTGAAGAATTAGAATTCACATCGAGGGCTATTAAATAATTTGAATTGTAACAGTTATCCTGGTCACGTTTTCTCATAAATTTCAAGGGTCTCGGTGTCTGCATAATTAAGGCGGTCCAACAATTATTCAAACAGTGCTGCTAATTATATATATATATATATATATATATATATATATATATATACATACATACATATATACATATACAGTATACTTAGGAAGCACTCCTTCATTGATACATGTCTGGTTAAAAATAATGCCATATTGGGATGATACGAGCTTTTTATTAAGCTTTTCAGTCCGTCTAAAATTACAAATAGTTTCTGGGTCTAAAACTTCAAAGATATTAGCAATAGTCAAATCTAAAAAGGGGGGGGTTTAGCGACGCGTTTCGGCGATCGTTCGCCATCTTCAGGCTGTGGAGAATGCAGCAGACTAACCATCCTCTTCATGCTGTTGCTGGCTGCGATGTAAGCTGTGGAATTCTGAAGTTGGCTTGTAGACTTCGAAGGCTGTTGCCTTCGAAAGTAGAGTCGGCTAAAACAATTTAAGGATGCGATGTTTTCCAGTGCACTGATTGTTGATTGACGGCTTCTTTTGTTGAATTAATAATGCTTCCAGAATTTGCAGACGGTTGTACTCATGTCACAGTATCTTTGTGTTTATTACTAGTTTTTCCCGGGTAAGAGTTTCGTTGTGTTCTTCCATTTCGTGATTGTTTGGACCTCCAGAACCTAAGTGCATAGTCAGGCGTCGGGAAAGGAATTGAATATTGAAGCAAATCATAAAAAGCAACACGAAATGTAATTCTGATGACGAACACCTCCATCTCATAATATATTACAAAAGCCATACTATCGCGAGCCTCGTATCTAAAAATAATCAAAGTGCCAAATTATCAGAGCTAAAACAGACTAACGTCGTGTACGAGTACAAATGCAGCCATGAGGACTGTGAGCCTCATAACCGCTCGTACATTGGCGTAACAACAACTACCCTTTCCCGACGCCTGACTATGCACTTAGGTTCTGGAGGTCCAAAAAATCACGAAATGGAAGAACACAACGAAACTCTTACCCGGGAAAAACTAGTAATAAACACAAAGATACTGCGACATGAGTACAACCGTCTGCAAATTCTGGAAGCATTATTAATTCAACAAAAGAAGCCGTCAATCAACAATCAGTGCACTGGTAAACATCGCATCCTTAAATTGTTTTAGCCGACTCTACCTTCGAAGGCAACAGCCTTCGAAGTGTACAAACCAACTTTAGAATTCCACAGCTCACATCGCAGCCAGCAACAGCATGAAGAGGATGGTTAGTCTGCTGCATTCTCCATAGCCTGACGATAGCGAACGATCGCCGAAACGCGTCGCAAAACCCCTTTTTGGATTTGACTATTGCTAATATCTTTGAAGTTTTAGACCCAGAAACTATTTATAATTTTAGACGGATTGAAAAGCTTAATAAAAAGCTCGTATCATCATAATATGGCATTATTTTTAACCAGACATGTATCAATGAAGGACTGCTTCTTAAGTATGTTAATATATATATATACATATATATATATATATATATATATATATATATATATATATATATATATATATATATATATATATATATATATATATATATATATATATATATAAATATACATATATATATATATACATATATATATATATATACTCGTATATGAATTGAGTTTACTTAAAAGGCTACGATCCTGTAAATATATATTTGAATCGGTCAGTACTTTTCGAATCTGCTCGATTTATAATTCACGCAGTCCTACTACCTCAAACAGACATTTTAAAATCCTAGGAACCTTCATATTTATGAAAAAATAATTAAAAACCATCCTGTAACAGATAGGTGTATCTTTGAATTAGCCAGCGCTGTTCGAATAATTTTCCGCCCGTTTAAAAAACTCAGACAATTTTTAAACTTATAACAAACATTTGAAAATCCAGGTGCTATTTATATTGATGAAACACAGGACTTCCCAAGTAGGTATGCACTCTTTGCATTGATACCCAAGAATAGAAACAAATTCAAAATTGATTATTTTCATTTTAGTTGAAAATTTTACATCTACTGTCTACCAATATGAAAAAGTGCAAAGATCTTGTAAAAAATTAGCAAATGATTAATTGACCAGGTACCATTAGCATTCAATTACAAGGTATGAATACAATACATGACTAAATTCACACCAGTGAAATTATTTTTCGTTGTGTACAAGCGTTGCTTAAGTTTTACATAAATTTTCAAGAGATTTTAAAACATTCAACAAACAACTATCAAATTCAGATGGGTATACTTTTTGCATTTTCCATGTAAATCGAACCGATTTTAAATTTATTGCTTGCAGTTTAATTCGAAACTTTAGCATGAACTGAGTACGAACAGGATAAAAGAAGGTACAATGAAAAATTTACAAAAAAAAATTAATTTAAACCTGATACACTGTAGCAGTGAATTACAAAATATGAATACAATACCAAATCAGATTGAAGCAATATAGATTAATTTTTAAAATCTGTAATTATAGTTTGAGTTTCGTACCAATTTTCGAAATATTACAAGGCATTGAACAAAAAACTAGATAAAATTCGTAAGGGTGTGTAGTGAATCGCATGGCTTCACTACAAATGAGTACCGCGACGAGGCTAGCTCTCATCCACCAATGAGCAAACAGGACGGAAGAAGTGAATCCAGCGACGAGGCTAGGTCCGGTTACTACCAGAAGCTCGACATTAACCAATGAACGGTCACGCTCAGGAAGCAGATCCCAGCCAACCGCCCTATATAACGAGGCTGCAACGCTCTCCGTCACACAACACAAAATAAAAAACTACCTCCCACTATCACTACTCGACATCCACGGAAAACTCCTAGACAAAATCCTCACCTACAGACTCACAGACCATCTCACTATACACAACATATAAAACCAAAGACAACACGGCTTCCAACACGGAAGTGGAACACACACTGCTCTTGCCACCCTACATGAGACACTGCACATCCACTTAAACCAACGTCATAAGATATAAGTCATCCTACGAGATGTATCCAAAGCATTCGATAAAGTCTGGCACACAGGCCTAAAATATGAATTATCGCAACTTAACCTTGATCTACTGTTCACAAAAATTCTTACAAACTTCCTTTCAGACCGCACCGCTGCAATCAGAATCGCAAGCCACACAGGTCAACCTTTCCCCATAAAATCAGGGGTGCCACAAAGGCAGTTATCTCCCAGCACTGTACAATTTTTACACACACGACCTCCCCTCGCCCATACCAAACACCGATTATATTGCATTCGCCGACGACACAACACAAATCACATTCAGCCCCAACTCCCATAACATGGCCGCGCGTTTGACATCAAGGGCAATAGCCCAGATCAATGCCTTTGAAAGGAAATGGAAGATTCAAACAAACGCAAACAAATTCAAACTTATAGCCATCAGCCACCGCATGAAACACGAAGTGCACGTAGACGACACCCCCCTCCCGTACGATAAATCAAGCAAAGTTTTAGGTCTCCACCTCAGCAGCCAGGGATACACCTCACACATCACACAGAGGAAAGTAATAGCACAAAACAACCTCTCTCGTCTATGCCGTTTCAAACACATGCACCCGGACACAACAAGGAAGCTTTATCTGGCCTACGTACGATCAGCCCTTATCTACCCAGCCATTCCACTCCACACATTATCGCCATCCTCCATCTCAAAACTACAAAGTGTATAAAACAAAGCAACACGATTCATCACAAACGCAGAATGGCACGACTTTAACACATCAGCCAAATTGCACCGCCAAGCCAAACTAGCTCCCATCAACACCCTCTTACACGAACACGCAAAGAGGATATGGACCAACATTGAAAACATGCACCCACAACTATACCTACACCTCACATTCCCACAAGAAACTAGACAAATACCACACAGAGCTTTCCCAAGCTCGAAAACAAAAATACTCGGCCCCCCTCCAACACCCAAATACACATGACACCCCACACCGCCGCACCTAGCATTAATACCCCTATAGAGTTACAAACAACTCTTTATAGAGACCACCTACAAGAACAAACCCCAGGGACAGACCCCCACCACTCAATAAATGTGCGCAGAGCGCACATTTCTATTCCCCTCCTAGTATCCCTTTCCGTTTCACTCCTATACTTAGGCACACCCTGTGCCAAACTCTCTCTCTCAAATCTTTCCTATTGGTACCGACCACCACCACCTCCGTCACAGACTTTTTACCAAGCACTTCCAGTCAGCATCTCCAGCAAGAACTTTCTTCACCTGAACAACTCAACTCACAGCCAACAGCAGAGCGAACGAAGAAGAAACCAGCCATCCTGTCTACGGACAGTATGGGCAGACGTGTGCAACGAAGAACCAAGAACAAATAACATACTCAAATGTCTAAATACAAACTGTTTAACTCATTCTGCCTTTAATTGCCTTTTCTCCTATTGGGTTCCTCGACGGCCCCTTACTCCCTCAGGCGCTCACTCCGAGTAAGACACAACGTAAGGATATTCAGTGTCTGCTCGGAGATAAGAGATCTCTGAGAGTTAAGACTGAAGAGTGATTATTAGAGAGATCACTACAGGTGTACCTTTTGCTTTTTTCCCACACAAATTTAACCAATTATAGAATAATTTTGGTAATTTATAAATAGAATGAGTATGTACTCTACCAGAATACGACAGGCGAAAACAAATAATTAAGAATTGAAGAATAATTGCCAAGAAAAAAAAACAATGCGTCCAACCAGATATATGGTAGCAGAGAATTACAAAGAATGGATACAATACAAGATCGAATTTACACCAGTAAAAGTTTTCGTTGTTGTATAGAATCGTTACCAGAGTTTAATTCTTATTTTTATAAGATCCTAAGACATTGAACAAGAACTCAATAAATTTTGTAAGGGTTAGGGTCGTCTTAATTTTTTTCATAAATTTGAATGGTCCTGGGGGCTTCAAATTCTTATTAGAGGCAAAAAACTGTTTCAGAATTATTAAAACGATCAGACAATTATTCGGACAACGCTGGCCAATTTAAATATGTATATTATAGGGGGGTCATTATTTTTTTCTGAAACTTAAGGGGTCTACGGGTTTTCAAATGTTCGCTTTGAGGGAGAAAAACTGTGTCTGAAATATTATAGGGATCACACTATTATTCTAACAGCTCAGGCCAATTAAAATATACATCTAATCTAATTAATAATTTTTACAGACACAGTTTTCTACCTCAGAACGAATATTTGAAAATCCCTCGACCCTTTAAATTTATTAAAAAATAAATAAAATCCACCCTATAAGTTATGATTCTTGAGATTATTAAATTCATGACTAATCAATTGAATTGATTCCTAATTTTATTCAAGTTGTAGTATAGAAAACCAAAAAGACTTTTTCGTTCAATGTAGCGGACAAGTTCGTGGAAATCACTTTCTCCCGCTTGAGGAAGGCCAAGATTTGTGTTCTTGAAATGAAGCACGAGTTAATTACGTATGCTCACCAAAAGACCATTTACTGATGAAGATGTAGACAAAATTAGTAAAAGTGTTAATAATCGTACAATTATGATGGAAACAAGGCTAACCCTTTAGCGACGAAAAGGACCATACGGTCCTCTTTCCCTGTCTTTGGGAGAATTGTTCTAATAATTAAACAGTGAGCAATATGAGGTTGCTACTAGGTTTGAAAGCGGCGGCATATTACAGCGTCGTTCTTTTGGCTGCCTGGCTCTCAGCGTGCTTCATTGCATCAGTGTACAGACGGTCTTTGTGAGCTTAAACGTAGAAACTAGAAAAAAAATTCGTCGCTAAAGGGTTAATAATCTTGAAATTCTATTGAAAAAATGTTAATAGTGATAGAATTATTTCTGCAACTAAGCAAATTAAGGCTTGCTATTCACTGTCTTTACCTCGTAACACAATCATTCATGACGCATTTAAAAGCATAGTTTATCAGCTTCTTTTTCAAACATGGGAATAGAATAAAGATAATTACTTCATATAATTAACTCATAGTTCAGCGCCTTGCGTTTCACCGGAAAACTTATTAGATTCGACAAAAATTGATGTGATAAGATACTTCAGAAAAGGCAATTGTTACACATTCTTCTTCTCAGTACGATGAAAAAGCACACCGAATTTGAATTTTGTTTCTAATTTCCACTTTCTACCTCTCAACTACAGACACAAACAAAACATTTCATTCGAACACATATCCAGTTCAAGTTGCAGTCAAATTCGGTGAACTAATTATTGTACATTCTACATAAATTTACAGGAATATTTTTAAAAAGACGTTCTTCCTTCGTCAAAATTATACTAGAAAGTGCATTTTACTTGCGTACTAGGTTGTGGCTCACCTTGAGGGAGGTATCAGTCTTGCCAGTAATGTTGAGCACGGAGACAAAGAAGAGTTCCCTGGAAGCGTTCAGGGACTGCACTGCAGTGGTGTAGCGAGTCTCTTCAGTCGGGTGTTCCAACTCGACGAACACCTCATTCAAAGAGGGGGGGGAAGGCCACAGAAAAAATATTACCGCCTCAACAAAATTTGAAAGAAATCGCATACAAAAATATGGGAACCTACGATAAAGATTTGAAAACTGGATATATAGATATGAGAACCGGTTATAAAGATATGAAAACCGGAGATAAAGGTATGAGAACCGTTGATAAAGATATAAGAACCGGAGTTAAAGATATGAGAACCGGTGATAAAGATATAAGAACCGGAGATAAAGATATGAGAACCGTTGATAAAGATATAAGAACCGGAGATAAAGATATTGAGCCGTCAACATAATTAAAAGAAAATCGGAGATAATGATATAAAAGCCGGAGGTAAAAATCATAAGCCCTCAACACAATTGGAAGGGAATCTGAAATAACGATATACACTCTCAACAGAGTTAGTCTGAAATAACGATATACACTCTCAACAGAGTTAGTCTGAAATAACGATATACACTCTCAACAGAGTTAGGGCCAGAATTAGAGTATATATCGATACTCAAGAACTAAGGTGAGGACTAGGGGTGCTAGTAATAATAGATCCTAATCACAGTTACGAAGAGGATCAGAATTAATCTTGTACACAAAACAATTATAGTCGGTATCAGGGGTAATGGAGGTACCCGAACAACACAATTAATGTAAATAAAAGGCATTGGTGTTATTTCCTCAGGTCAACTTAATGCAAATCCTTCAATTCACATGAGTAAAGTAAAAAATGTATTAAAGGAGTGAACCTGGCATTCATAAGCGGTATAACATTTGAAGGGCATTTAGTATGTAGCCACATTCATTAAATGTTGTGGCTTTGATAGAAAAGTATTACTTCGTAATAAAATGCACGGATCTCCTCAAAATAGGAATTTTAAAAAGCCGCTGATGGGACTGATTATTAACTTTAATTTAAGTGCTATAAACACAAAAATGCAATAGCCGGTTTGCAGACTTTTCCCTCTTGCTTGCAGAACTGAAAGCTCTATAAGTAACTTAAAAGGTGACGTTTCAATGCAAAATTTATAAAGTAAAGCTAAATCTAGTAGTTATTTTACGAACCACCAATTGGTTTGCAGAGCAAAAAGAAGATGTTATCACAGCTTTATATACTTCCTGCATTACATAAAAGTCTCGAATAGATCACGAACAAGAAATACTCATAAAAACCGAGGATTTTAGATCATAAAGAAGACAACGGCATGTTCATTACCTTGGCCCCGAGTGCCGTGTAGACCACAAAGAAAACGTAGAGATACGGTCATTACCTTGGCCCCGAGTGTAGACCACAAAGAAAACGTAGAGATACGGTCATTACCTTGGCCCCGAGCGTAGACCACAAAGAAAACGTAGAGATACGGGCATTACCTTGGCACCGAGTGCCGTGTAGACCACAAAGAAAACGTAGAGATACGGGCATTACCTTGGCCCCGAGTGCTGTGTAGACCACAAAGAAAACGTAGAGGCCCAGCTGGGGACCGACCACCATCAGCTGCTGCTTCAACTTCAAGGCTCGTTGCCGGCGCAACTTTTGCCTCCTCAGAAGCGACTCTCGCCTCTCCCCTGCACCTCCGTGCACAGACTTCATCCTCTACCTGACCGTCACTCTTATGGATTAGCTATCAGGTTGTCCGGAAAGTATGCCGATTTTTAAAGGAGAGAAAAAGTTCAATATACATATATGTATAAGCCAATTCATTTTTAACACGTTTGTTGCGATGCGACCCACCGGTGGGTCACTTAGGTTAGGTTCTGTAATTTTTTCCAAGTCTTTTAGTGATTATCCCATTAATGACGAGAACTTTTTACTAGATGTTCACTTGATGTGGCTTCAAAGCCAACTGAACATGGTGTAACCGACATTTAAGAACCAAACATGTTCAGAAAATGTACAAGCTTTGTATTGAACCAATTAACCCACTAAAATCGATACATGATAATGCAGTTAAATTATTCATGCATTATTTTCCCGTGGTTTCAAATGGAACCGCTCGTCATTAATGGGTTATGTGTACAAAGTAAAGATTTGCACCGGCTAGGCAATCGCAACAAACGTGTTAATCAACCAATTATGAACCATTTTGTTGAACAAAGCGTTTTCATCTTTCTTTTGGCTAGAAAATACTCTTATCGCAGAATTGAGGTAGTTTCATGCCAAAGAATTCATCAGGGTATCTTTTTAGGTCATACAAGAAATTGAAACTTTTACCATTAAGACTATTCTGCTAAGACCGAAATAAATGATCATCTGAAGGAGCAATATCTGGTGAATATGGAAGGTGGAATTACACATCCCAGCCAAGCTGCAGCAATTTTTGACAGGTTTCAAAAGAAACGTGTGGTCTGGCATTAGCCTGATGGATCAGCCAAACAAACACTCATCACTGTAAACTCGTATATTTCTTTGGTTGCTTGTGTTGGATTTTTCCTCTATGGAAATAGAAAAGCATCAGGTGTGCTCTAAATGGAGGTGTAGTCAAATTTTACTTTCCAAACTCAATCATGTACTTAATAAGTCGAAAGATGAACTACTAAAAATCGGCACGAACTTTCCGGACCACCCAATATTTTAGTGTCGTAAAATGTTCTCACAGTCATTCTAAATAGCAAGTAATGTTCTTACGGTCATTCTAAATAACAAGTAGAAGAATTCTCTAAAGAGACAGTTCTGCAACATCATAGTTTCAAAAATACATATACCAGCAGTTGATTTCGAATTTCGAAACAATGCAGTTGATAAAATGTGTTTTTCAATGATAGAAGCTCCCTCAAAAACTTTAACACCCGTATTCAAGAAAACATTAAGTACACGTGCCTTAAAATATATTATTAGCGTTGAAAAAATCATAAATAAATACCTAAAACATCTACATATGTAACGTCAATAGAAATGTTTTAGTAAGCGTTGAAATGTCTACAAATTGCTCATTTCAAATTTTCGAATTAAGTAAATAGAATTATAAGCATCATCGTAAATAAAAATATCTTAGTGCAGTCTATAAACCACGTGGAAGAGTCTAAGGAAGGCGCACATATATTATGACTTTAACACATTCATTGCGGTATGACTCCCCGGTGGGTCACTCAGGTTAGGTTCTGTAATTTTTTCAAAGCTTTCTAGTGACTGCATGTACAAAGTAAAGATTTGCACCGGCTAGGTAACCGCAATGAATGTGTTAAACTGTCACAACCAACTGTTAAACTGTTGTGCAGGCAATCAAGAGAAAATCTTATCAGCATTGTGTTCAACACAGAGGAAGGATGACAGACAACCAGAACAACGTTAACACGTTGCCTCCGATTGCCTGATTGGTGTAAAACTTCACTTTGTACGCATAGTCACTAGAAGGATCTGAAAAAATTACAGAACCTAACCTAAGTGGTAGACATACGTACCACTTCGGAGTCAACGTGTTAATCAAGTAATGAAGTTCATGCCTGATTAATCGAATAATGGATGTCATGGCTGATTAATCGAGTAATGGAGGTCATGTCTCAAGCCTGCTTTTTAACCAAACTTTAGCCAACCCCAACCCTAGCCAACCCTAACCCTAACCAATCAAAGCCCTGGCCAACCCAACCCAACCCAACCTAAGCTAACCTAAGTTAAGCCAACTTAACTAACCTGTTGAATGACCCCAATGCTACTCCTTATGACTAGCAGTTAAACCTCATTGAGGTGACGTAAGGTAGTTTAGGTCAGTGGGTTAGACTGGTGGACAATGTAGTATGACAATACCAAAAGATCATGCAATGACAAACAGCGTTTGATACTATAAATAAAATATTCGACATACACCAAGATTTAGTAAGGCATCCAATATTTGTGGGAAAGTTCGTGTGAGTGCAGCATCACGACTGCTCACATTCCTACAAATTATTAACACTATAATCGATCTTCACGAACTGAATTTCAAAGTCCGTTACCATATTCACTTGCATCCTTTGATTTAGCTGTTAATTAAGGATGAACCTAAGACTCATCTTTAAATTCCTGATCGTGTACAACAGTGGTCAACGTAAAACCCGTCAAAAATTTCAGAAACATTTTATATGTCAATTCTAAAGGCATATTTTTCTAGTGAATTACGCTCATGGGCCTTATAATGTTAGAATGAGAATATCCATGTTTATTCCTCCAAAAAGAGTAACCAGTTTAATATGGCACAAAACTAGATCATTACCATCCGTCAAACTATGTATACCCAAACTTGACTGCGAAAATCAGATGGAAAACAAATAACCACGTTCGTCCATAACTTGTAGCTAATAATACTAAGAGTTATCACTAATAAATAGATAACGGAGAGTTTACAGGCTTCATAATTGTACTTGAGCGCAGGAACGTAATTGATGGTATGGGATTCTTGTGGGTAGCAACACAAGAATGGGCTAAACCGCCAGTTCCTATTGCCTTATTCTACTCTAATTCTTGCATTGGGGTGCGTAAATGATCACTGAAAGACAATCAAAAAGTTACTGTGTAGTAGCTATAGGTTGAAGTTTGGTTGTAAAAAAATAAATTTTACAAACGATATTGCAGTTTTTCGTACAGCAAATGCTGGAAATGTCCCCCAGAGACCTGAAGACATCTCTGCTCTCAACGCTGTTTATTTACCGAACAGATACTGGAGGGTGGCGGGGAATAACTGTTCAATGTATTGGGTGATTACCGTCTTCATCTTCTCCAAATTGTGGGGGTTGTCTTTGTACACTCAATCATTCAATGCACCCCAGAGATTAATAAAATCAGGACGGTCAGTGGACCTAGTAGGTCAAATTCTATGGGGAATAATGCGATCAATGAAACTATTTTCCAAAGACTGTAGTGATGCACATGTCGTGTGTGTAGTTTCCTCGTATTGTTGGAATCAGCATTTTTAAAACTCATGCTTACTGACTGGCCTACGAATGGTTCTTGAATGTGACTGCAGTAACGTTCTGCACTTCAGGTGTCGTCAAATAAAAAAGATCCAATGGTACGCTTACGACCGTATTTATAACGTGAACAAATATGAAAAAATAAGCTTCGCTTATATTAAAACTTTTCCGTAGCTAATTCTACTGTACAGTTACTTTTCGGGCACCCTGCATGTGCAGCAAGCACATTTATTACCAAGTATTTTGTTCAGTGTAGAATTGCAGGACAGAGTTTGCAACGTTCTTATTATTATTATTATTATTAAATTCCTGATTTAACCATCACAGAACGGTCTTTAAAAAGTCTTGGACACCAGTAAAGAGTGGTAAAGGATTCCTTCGGGTACAAATAAGAACCACCTACGCAGATTGTCACTATAAAAAACCTACGCCATGGATAGTGGTTTTTGTTCATGCACCACACAGTTTCACTTGACAAGGCGATGCAGGTCTCACAGTCTCTTTCAGTTCATCAGTCCACTTCTTCTCTACCGGAAAATACAACCTTCTTTGAGCGAGTCTAACGTCCGACTCTCCTCTAAAAATCGGAAAAGTTTCTTGTTCAGGATCCTGACCATCGGAGGGCTTCAACTTTATCCGTTTAATTGTTACATTTGACAGAGATAACTTGTTGTTGCTGCTTTAGGTAAAGAGTCTCCTCAGAAGTTTCTTACAAGCTCAATCCCTTTCGATTCCCCGAACATTTTCTTGTGAAGCATTTCTGTGTTCCACAATATTCAGTCGCTGAAATTTCTGAAAGTTGTGTTTTTCAAAGAAAATAATTTCAGGACTTCAAGTTTTCAGTTGAATATTTTTATCTATTTTTGTCAAATTTAACCAAATTAGTCGTTCGGCACAATTTAATTTGTGACATGTGTGATTCAGGAAGGGCTTCGTACAAAGTCAATTTCTCGTTTATATGTTCACTACTATGCAGAGTCTAGTAATATTATGCTACGACGAAAATAGTTGTTGATTTCTACAATGATTTCAAATTGAAAACGTTGAAAAATTTGCTATCTTTTTCGTTTCTTCTCATAAATTATAGGCTATGTCTGGAACGTAGTTCATCATAGACAACATGAACTAAATCATATACATATTATGGAAATCAACTTTGTGTTTGATTTTGATAATTTAAAATTTAAAACTATTTGTTCATTTTGTACAATTTCCCGGAACTTGAATTCCACATACCTACATAAAATATTTAAAAATAATTTTACGTTTCGTTAATGCTCGTCGTTCATCAGCTGTGAGTTTTATCATTCGCACTGAATTTATTGTTATATACATGGGCCTTGCTTCTGCTTGCATTTTCATTCAAGGCTAATAATGTAAATAAAGTGTTGAAAGAATACTCACATATGCTGCAATCATCCATCTAACAAATTTGTAAGCATGTTAGAAAATCAATATCAGAGAAGGCAAAATTTATGTTTCAAGCTAACAATTTCGTTACATATTTCTTATACTTGAAATTGCTTTATTTATTCCAGTGCATGTCAGTCTCAGGTCGTTCAAAGGAAGACTGTGTTTAGCTTTTTATATCGGTATGTTTTACAATTTAGGGTCTCAATGAGACATGCAAGATCATTGCTAGGAAATCATGGTACGGCATTCGTTTACGGGCTTCATAAATTCACAACCACTGGTTTGCAGACTCCAATAGCTGGTTGAATGAGAATCTAGAACCTTAATTCTAAAGCCCTTGCCATATGTGACACCATTTTATGTTTTTTTAATGTGCATATCAAGACTTTCAGAAAACAAGTTGAAAAACACTTCACATTTAGTGATACCAGTGTACAGTAAACAGTTATGGTCAGAACAATGTTAACGCTGTGAACTTAACTCAAAGAATAAATGAAAAGACACCACTGAGAGCAGAGTAGAAATCTCTCTTGTGTCACTATTGTTACGAGCTCTGAAACACAATATCGTTTAAAATTCTTTATATTAATATTCTTCATATTCTTCTCTATATAGTGGTGGGCGGGGAAAAGCTTAGTTTTGCTAAAAACTATTTTTTTTAATTTGTATTAGTTCCTATGGGCATGCTTTACTTTATATGAATTGGTGATGAAAGGAGAATTAAAAAGACATTTTTCGTTCTTTTTAATGTAACTACCACTGTGGAAAGACGGGGAAGAGAAAAAAGAAAATCTATAGAAGCAAAAACTTGAAAACGACACAATATCTTTACAGAAAGTTTATAGCATGGACAGTTTCAAAATTAGTGAGCACAAACAAAGGTGACAAAAGTGTCTTAGTTTGCCGGTGTTGTTGCTCTTTGGAAAGACTGGAGTACATTATGGGAATATATCTGGTTATGTACTTCAAGGATTTTGTTCAGATGGTAGTTCATTAAATTGTAGGAATCGTTGCTCTAATTGCGCGTATTTACGATGCGATCACAATACCACAAATCTGTGTTTGCCTAGCCCAATATTCAACCATTTTCTTGGATTAGGGAATGAAGCTACTTTCTCAATGAAAATACCAACTGTCACCTGTGGTACTTAGTGAACATCAATGTCTGATAACGAAACATTAACTGGAAAACAACGAACAACATCATAAAGAACATGCCTACAGACGAACGTGTGGGAGTGTAAGACGGCCACGTTCTTCCCAACTCAACGCGATGGTGAAATAAATTGCAAATGTTCCGATCGAATGAAGAAACTTGCGCCACTCTTCGACGTTTACGGACGAAGGAGTATGAAGGGCTGGATCAACCCTCTTCGCCCGCTGACGACATGGATGGAAAACATCAAAGAATGGGGAACAAGTGACCGATGTCCAGGCAGTTGTTTTGTTCCTCTTCGGAGATGATTCGAGGAAGATAACAGCAGGTACAAGCGAAGATTGTCGTCGCAGGTCTTATGAATAGTGAGGAACGAGAGAAGAAAACAGTCATTCGGGAGAATCTGGAAGAAGATAATGTAATATGGGTTTAATAAAAATGCTAGAGAATCGATAGAGCATAGAATGTGCTTCCACTTCATGTACATCGGTTTTTGTTAGTCATGAAATAAACTCTCTGCTCACTCTATAGGCTCTTAAGTGAAAGGAATCCTCGTACTTCGGATAGTTTGATTCATTTATCAGGATTAGAAACTGGAATTATTGAATACACAATTAAATAATATAATGTCGTGACTCTTGTAATACAAAATAACAATCTCTTAATAGGTCGAACACGTTTTCAAGCGTTGCCAAACTGGTAATGTACCGTATGAAAGCAATAGGCTATACAGTTTAGAAAAATGCCTTTCCAATTAGTGTGTAGATCAAATCTTATTCTCAGAATTTTAGGAACAGTTTCCAATATATATTATGAAATTAGTGCAAGACGTTGTGCTCATTCAAGCCACCCATTTTGAAAAAACATATCCACAGATCCAACTTACGATTTATTCTTCCTCTTCTTCTTCCTCCTCCTCCTCTTCCTCTTCTTCTTCCTCTTCCTCTTCCTCCTCCTCTTCTTCTTCCTCTTCCTCTTCTTCCTCCTCAGCGGGGGGTGGGGGTGGAGGGGGAAGGGGCTCATCTTCACCTTCTTCACCCTCTTCAGGAGTATCTGCTCCCTTGCCGCCCTTCTTGCCGGGGCGCTCACCGAACCACTTAGGCAGCCGAGCTGAGAGCAGTCGTCAAGTTTAAAAGCAATAGCCAGGACAAATTCAGTAACCAACATGATATTTACATTCATATTTCCTAGGATACTTCTCCCCATACAAATCCTCGATTTCTAGTATTGTGAATGTTAACTTTTTGGGTTCTCACCACATTCAATTTGGGAATAATTGGCTTGATTGAATCGGTGGACATTTACTGTTAAAAAATTCATTACTTGCTGAGCGATAGTAGTACAAAATTGAACCACATTGAAATAACCTTATACTGTCAGGGGGATGAAGTCAAGGTAAATAAGCTAGTATTAAGAAACTCACATTCCGTAATATGGAGAAAATCTCTTATTTATTCGTAGTTTTTAATGAGTTTAAACCGTAATTTAACCCTAAAGTTTTGCATCTACTTTTGTTTTAGGATTTTTGTAATTACTGACCCATTTATTGTAGAAGTTTATCATCCAAAAAGTGTCACTTGAGCGTATTTGTAAATACTGATTTTAAAAAATTGTTGCTGCCATGGAACTTACCCATGCTATGAGTAACCTGTCGTATAACATATTGTTAATATTAGCGAATAAGGAAAATGGAACAGAAAACCGTGTTAACATCCAATAAAACTTAGGATGAAACATTTATAAACGTACTTATCTGTAAAACGAAACACTAAGGCTAAACAAATTCAGAGAAAGCAACCCAAAAAGTCTGTAAACATAAACACTTTGGGTAAGCTGAAAAAATTATAAATGTTTGCTCAAAATAGTCTCTCAGTGGTGGTTGTTAACGCCTTACAAACAAACAAAACTCGTGTGTGTACTTTAGTCTGACACCCGTCAACCAACACTTGTACGAGTAGAATAAATCTTCAAATTCCTAATGTTTTGCAGTCAATGTTATTACTGCTTTTTGGCTACGACTTCTTCGAAATTGAGTTTTGGGTTGTTTTTTCAGATATATTTTAAGCGTTATCTGAGAAAAAAGTTCAGACATAATTAATTATGCACGAAGATTCAATGTAGGATGACCTTCAAAGAATTTGTAAACAAAATTATAATGAAAAAAGCCAAAAAAAATTTAAAGCACAAAAAAATCAGAAACGGAATACAATAAAATGCAAGCTATTTCTTCTATAATTTGGATATGCAAACTAGAGTGACACTCTGAGGCCACCCATCATGATCATGGACAGAGTTTGGAAGCCTGGAATTTTCAAGTTTCATTAGTATCCTAGTCAAAAGTAACTCATCATATATACATATATTTCGGTTAATTTTACCAACTCTGATATACCATGAGATGCACACAATGTACAAATTATGAGATACGTACGAATGATAAAATACAATGCGAATAAAAGATAATTCAGAGACAAATGCATGCTCGGACAGGTGCTACTGAAGCTGCGTGGTTTCAAGCAGAAGAACGGAAAATCCTTGAATTTTTAAATAGAATATGAAAAACATAAGAATTTCTTTCATAAAAACACAAACTAATTTTATCCCATTACCTATGAGAAAGACTTCATCATTTTTATTAGTCCTGTGTTGAAATAATACGAAAAAGGCGTGTTCAAGTATACTGGGCATAAATTATAGCTTTCTAGTTGTGTAATCTTTTTAGGAAATAAAAAATTACATTAGGTTTATTCACGCAGAAATTAGTTGTAAGTAACATGTTAAAGTAAATAAAAATAAATGAAGCCAGATTGCTAGTGACACAGTAATAATTTTCTTATTTTCCAAATATGCATATAAAAACAGATAAAATCGTAATTACACGTAACACTCATAAAATTGTTAATAAAAACACACAAAATGTTCATAAATCAGTAAAATATTGCTGTTTACTTCACAAAATAGGACATGATGATGAGAAAACTTTGATCGTGGGTCATCACTGTGAATGAAATCTCTCAAAATAAGAGGCGCAGACATGATGGATGCATTCAAAAAACTGAACCTACGACGGAAGTCGGCGGTGTTCCTGTAACAGTACAACTGAAAAAAGCATAACGAACAAAAGCTATTCAATTAGGATCATAGAGACGACGAGCCTCATCAAAAAGCATGCGTTTCAAATTATTAAATAATAGTGAAAAAATACGTGTACGATGAACCAAAGGTTTGTTATAAAAATTCTATAATCGCCACTGCGACTTTGCTACGAATGTATTAGAAAGAATCTTTGTCAATAATTGAAAAGAAAAAATATTAATACAGTCACGTAGAAAGTAAAGAATTTTTCTTTCAGAAACGAGAGAAATGAGATTCGTGACTGTCAGCTAAAGAGTGAGCAAAATTTCATCTTACCCCGAGATCGACTTTCAAAAACTGCCATATTTTCCGACCATTTCTTTTCCATATCTTCACGCACGAGGTCGTCTAAGCCCTGGTGAAGATAAACACGGTAATCAAGTTCACAATATACATTGAAATCGGAACCAGACTGCAATTGTCTGCTTCACATGAATTTGCAGATGCAGTCAAAGAGAAAGAAGAGTCGACCGACCGACGCTCATCGACGATTTCGGCGGATTTTGAACGCAAAATTACTCCGTGGCGGGTGGAGAACGCAGCAGAAAGCGCAAGCTATGTAATCACAGCTAGAATATACCTGTTTCTAAAAGACTGAAAAATTCTGCCATTGATATGATAGGGTTTTAAAATACCAATTTTTTTATTTCGAATGAATGGAGAGGGAGAAATGAGGTGTCACACAGAATGATGTGAAATTACATTCCATTTCGTCCAGCTCTTCACAATTCTACGCACTAATAATTCTACTGGGTACTAGAGGAATGAAGTGATGATACTTACAGAACCTCTAAATAGATGAAAATTTAAAATATTCTCCGTTTGGACGCGTACTGTTTTTCAAGAGAAATCATTGAACAACTTTCAAAGATGGCGCAGAACTACGCTCGCTTATGAAGAATAAAATACAGCACAGAAGCGTAACTTGATGGCCAAAATACTGCAAGCAAAGTTACACTTCGCTACGAGTTACTCTTGTTTCAAAGTAAAACTTCGTTACAAGTTACATTTTTTAAAAGTCACACTTCGTTACAAATTACACTTCAATCACGTTGTCAAAACTAGCATGAATCAGAAGTTATCATCTTGGAGTTCTGATTTCAACAGGAATGCATTCATTTCGCTCTGTTCTTTGCAACACGAAAAGCTGTTCAACGATGATGGTGACTTCTGATTGGTAGAATAGCTGACTAGGTCGGCTATGTACACAACTGTTTAATCAGTTAGTGCTTAGCGCTGGTAAACAACAAACATGAGGTTTACATATGTATGAAGAACACAAGGTGTACGTGTGTGTACACAAAACGGGGATTCGATTGTAAGGTGGCAACACACGCCACACTTACTTATGGTGCGAGCCATGAATTCTTCGTAGTGTTCCTTCCATAACTTCTCAATATCCTCCTTGTGAACTTCGTCCCAGCCCTGTTCAGCAAAGCTCAATCGTTTGAGATAATTTGTCGTATTAAGGGATCTTATATGCAACATATTTGAGGAAACACAAAGATAGTCATTAGCTTTCTTTCGCAGCTCTTAGTACATCTGAGAAACATTCAAGAAATGAGTTTTATGATTTTTAATTAATTTACTGGTACCGCTAATACTTAGCACACTTTTATTCTGAATAGTAATGGGAAATTTTAGCGGCGGAACATCCTCTATCTAATTCTCTACTTTCAGAGAATGTTATTAATTTAATAATTGAAATTAGAAATGAGGCGAAAGTATCAGAAATAATATCAATATTTAATTTATGATACTATTATAAAAAAACACTAAAAATCTACGTTGTACCATTTCAAAATGAACTAAGTAAGGACTGAAGACACAGATATATTCATGTTCTTGCAGATTAGGACTTCACATGATAAAAATTATCATTTACAGAGGCACATCAACAGGCTTGATGTATGACCAGGCTTAATTAAATTCAAGAACAAGGCCTAAGAAATGGGAAATGTTTTTACGGGGCCTTTTTTCAGAATTGCCATTCAGCAAAGAATATTTAGAATTGTGAGCTTGATGAGCTCTTCACACTTCAAAGTTCTAAGTAAGGAATTTGCTGAGCACGAAGATGGCTGCCAGTTTTGGTGACGAAAATAAAGGAAAAAATCTGAACTTACGCCTTCGAAGAGTTTCTTCTTATCGTCGTATGTCCTGCGGTCTGTTCGCCGCTCGAATTTGGAGGCGGTCTGAATTTTGGGCTGCACAAAGAGTCAACACGAAAATTATGAAAATTGCAATGAAAATCACTATAATTTAATCACACGAGTAACGTTTGGGACAATACAAAATTGAAGCCAAATTGAACTTTTCATGGAATTTCAAAACAATTGCATGAGAATTATTGAATGCCCAGAGATTTTCTTCTTTTTTACAGGAATAGAAGGTAGGCTGTGCCTTTCTAGGTCATTTGAAATCTATTTGGCCTTGGTGTCGGTTGTGTTAATACTATTTTCTCCCATGCATTACTAAAAACAATATAAATTTTACTTAGTCAACCTTCAATTATCATGTAACGTCGTTATCACTACTCCATTTTGTCCGCCTGATATTAAATAAGATATAAAGAGACAAGCGTCATTAAGAGCGAGAGCAACTCAAAAAATATTACCATATATGTATGTATATCAAAAAAATCAAAATAACGTTGTACTCATGTGAATAATCAATAGCTTTCGCTGGTATTTTCCTCTACAACACGTGAATGGTTGATTGGGGAAGAGCGCTTTCAGGTACTATAATTTACAGATCTTTCAGTTCCCGAATCTTTATGACACAGAATCAGTAAAAAAGCTAAAGAAAAGAGGAGTATTTACTTATATGACTTACAGGGTGCTTGCCAGTCAGGGCCCTGTAGAACAAATAGGTCCCACCGCAGCAACAGCAGATGCGATGATGATGATGTTGAGGATGGTGAGGATCCGAGGTTGAGTTTGTTGTGGTTGTGATTGTAGTTTTGGGCTCGGTTGTGGTTTTATAGTTGTTGTTGTAAATATGATTATTTTAATTATGGTTGTTAAAATTGTGGTTAAAATTGTAGTTATGGTTATGGTGTATTTGTAGTTGTGGTTGAAGTTTTAGGAATGGTTGTGGTTCAGGTGCGGTCGTTGTGGTATAGGTGTGGTTGGAGTTGCCCACGGTGCGAATGTTGCCAACCGCAAAGTTCAAGCGAAGGAAAAATAGAAATAAATGAGACACTAGAAATAAAATGTGAAATTCTGTAGAGTTACTAGAAGTTCAAAATGAAGTTGACGAACTGGGTGACTTTTCTATCGTCGTCCGCCACAATAGCTTCATGGAAACTCAATCCATCTCGCAGAAATTCCGTTTGCCCAAAATTTTCTCAAGTAAAATAAACTTTTTTCTTGCATAATATCATAATGGAACTGAAGTACGTGAGTTTGCCTCCAGAAAGAACGAAGCACTGGCTTATGGTAAAAAATAAAAGCTTAGAACACGTCAAAATGCACGTAAATAAATACTCCTTTTAAACGCAATAAAAAGAAATCCGGTAATAAAAAAATTTTAGCTATTTATTAAGAATCCTATTACACGATACATACAGAATTCTAATCGACAATCACAGAAGAATTGTATAGTCATAGTGCATACACAGAAAATAAAGTCTAGTAAGCTCTATACTACGGGCCACACATGACGTTCATATGCCGTCCTTTTTTCACAACAAACACATAAAATTTAACACTTGCTTGTAAATATAACAGTTATATGATATTAAGAAGAAACAGGGGTGGAATAATATTTCAAACAACACTCAATCTTAACGTTAAACACATCGATGTAAAAACGCGCACTCTTCAATTGCAAAAGCACTTAGCAAATGTTAGCAAAAGTTTTCAAGTACTTGGCTGTGCCGAAAGTTTGTTTGCATGATAATAAGATGTAAGTGAGGTATTTCAAAGTTATATGAAATTATTATTAGTAAAAATTGACTATGTCAATGCTTGTTTATTATCGTTTACTCGAAACACGCACTTATTTAAGAATACACTCCGGATGAGTTTCTACGGTTAAATGCATTTCAATTAAGTACATTCGTAGGAAGTTTTGCATGTAAGTCATAGTTTAGTTTTTCAATAACTGGATATACACATGTGAAGATACAAAGTTGGAATTTAATATTTATAAAGGGTGAAATAAAATTTCTAGTTACTTCCGAAAAATTTGGGGAATAATTCTCTGCAGCCAAACTATTTACTGCTGCTTAGAATGTGAAGGGGAACGACAGTACGTCCAGTCTTTACTGAATCAGCTGAAAAAACAAGTATTGAATTTTGCAATCCGAATCTGCCTTGACACACAATCTCTCTCAAGCACATCCTAAAAAAATATTTACGAAGCTTCTTTAAGCTCGTAAATTTTTTTAATCGCTCAAGAAATATTTTCAGTAACTCCTCCATGCTTATGCAAACTATTAATAAATTTCTGCAGCTACAAGGACTGGGTGAAAGTACAAAATCATTGAGAAGACTACGATGCATATTTTTCACATTGCATCAGTCTTTGCTTCACTTTACTAAGACAAACTACTTTCGGAACAAGTCAATTATATCTGGGGATGATTTTAGCAGGAGGTATAACATGACGAAGAGCGTTATTCTTTAATTAGGTAGCAACACTGCACACTTTGTTGTTACCTCATTCTGAAGCTTGAATCTTTATATTAGCAGCTCCATATTTGCCGCTTTTTGCCCATTGTGTGAACGATTTAATCTTTCTAAGTTTATAAATTAGAGTGAATTATCTTCATATTTTCTTCTTCATATATTCAAACGTTAACAAATACTATACACGGAAAAATTAATTGATGCTCATGACTTAGTTAAAGCGCGAGTTTTAACGCTATGCTACTGAATGAAATTTAATTTTTCACATGTACAACGTATACCTAGTTTTTTCATACTTTATCCGTTGTATCCATTAGAAAAAGTTCACCACAATTTCAAGATATATGATTCAAGTTGTGGGTATAAATTATTTAGAGTTGTACACTTTTAAAGAGATATTCATTTTGCAATTACCCTAAAAACATTCTTCTCACCGTGAATTCATCAGAAAACTACAACCAGACACAGGCAAGACCGATGATCTAAACGGTATAAACCGAAATCGCTTTAAGCTCATAAAATAACTACAAATATGATGTTACTGAAATAATAACGTTGAGAAACCACAGGAAAATAAATGAATTTGTTTACAGAGTTATTTAAAGTACGGCCCCCAGTGAGTTAGGCGTATGATATAGAAGAGACTTACTCAGGCTCGAGTCCACGCTTTGTCGCCTTGTGGCGAAGCTGCATCTTTTGGCGTTCTTTGAGTTCTTTGAGCTGCAAAATGTTCATCGGAAATATTCAGTTGAGTTTAACGCAAAAATCCTTCGAAATAGGCAAAATAAAATTATTGGTAGATCAAAATTAAAGGCGGTATTGAAAATAAAACGATTGGTTAAAATTAAAACAATGCAAAAATTAAGAAGGAAAACGCTGACGAGTTGAATAACGTTTACTTCGAACATAAAAAAAACTATTCAAAAAGTAAATCTCAAGCGAAAAACAGTTAGTCAAACACAAAGAAAAAAAGTGTGAAATAAAACTTAGAAGAAATATCGCGATTCAAAAAACGCTGAGAGTCTCAAAAATAGTTGTTGAAGCTGCTACAAAGCAATTAACTTATATCATGGTAGGATGTTGTAGAAAATTTTTGTTACTATTGTGGACATCAAACTGGCAGGTGGTTTGTCAAAAGATTCTGCCAGGTGTGTAATTTGTAAAGAAATTCGGGTTTTTTATCTCTGGGTGAGATCGAACTTACTCGGCATCAAGTCCTTTCTTCAAAGCCTTCTGCCTAAGTTGCATTTTCTGTCGCTCTTTTAACTCCTTCAACTGAAAATGTTTATAATTATACAGGAAAATTATTAGCATACGAAGCAAAAACAAATTAAATTAGCATAACTATACTATATACATGGTAGATGCAGGACAAGAAGTAGTGGTAGGTGATACAAAAAGACGTACAGGTTAAAATTCATCTAGGAACTTCTGTAGTACGTACACTGTAGTAGATGCAAGACGACGAATTTAGAATTCGGAAGTGCATTTCCAAGGTCTACGAGCTACAGAACTTCAGTCCTAGCTGCGCTCTAAGGACCTTCACTGGTGGCTAAACCACCGATTCAACGTACAGACAGAAGTCAAATACAAAAGGACGGACAAATATGACAGTCTGTGCAATGGAGAAAATTATACATGAGGACGGGAGGAAGGCTAATCGGCTGCTCGGATGCACGTGCTAAGGAAGCAGCTCTCTACGATAAGAACTGCGGACTCATCACCAAGAACGGCTTACAGGAGGAGCAAACTGTGAAGTCAACATGCCCGGAGCTATGAAGGAACCATCCTTGCTTCAACCAAAGGCTGTGAGCTGGACACGCAAAAATGCACGAGAGTAATCTGATATGTGCTTCGAACGTAGCACAAACCAATTTATAAGACAACACTTCTCGTGAACTTCTTTTTGCTAATGTGTGGTCAATCTCCAGCAGAAACAATGAACGGCTCCTCCTTTGTTTCTAATAAAAATGTACAAATGAAGGACTTACTCTGGGTCGAGACCCTTCTTCAGAGCCTTCTGCCTCAGCTGTTGTTTTTGTCGCTCTCGAAGTTCCTTGAGCTGAGAATTTAGGTACAGGCTCAACTCAGAGTCCATGTAAATATGATGAAGATTCTACTCCTCCGCATTGGGGGTCATTTTTGTACTGGATGTTGGATATGACTTTGCCGCAATCGATCATTTCATTTAAAAATTACCTAGTTGGTTTCATTTACGCAGTACACTACCCGCTTACGTGAGGGGTTCTGTTAAACGTTAGTTGATCAGCGCACGAACTTGCATAAATGTATCATACATTAAACGTTTACCCTAAGCCACTGTGCTAGTAAGTGACACAAAGGGAATTACATTCACATGCCCCCGCTTGGAAATTATTTGTCCTTCCTTGTCTAACAGGAGCATTTGTAATTTGGCTCGACACATAAGTGTAAAGTAATTAGATTAGGTAAAAGTGCGTTGCGGAAATGATACGATTTTAACGCCTGAGATAAAAACTGGAGACGCATATCAGAAAGCTATAACTCCTTGATTTAAAAATAAATAATGGTAAAGCGGTTGTAATTATGCGTTACCTTAACTTTCATCGTGAATCAAGAATTAACGTCAATTATTTATCTAGGGAAACATGTCGTATTTGTCAACACCACTAGTTTCAGGATGAGAGCTTTCTATCTACCATATCCCTCGTCCACCAGCGCGGGTTGCAATAGTGGAAAAATTTTTGAAATAATAAATGTGTTTTAGGTTTAAAAGAAAAATTGGTAGTAAATTTTATAAAGGAGTTATCACGGAAAAACTAGTTGCCGATTATGCGTACTGGAACAATGTAAATTCTGCAGAATTGCAAACAAATGCAGATTTAGGTCTTCCATATTTGTAATAATGTTTTAGAGCAGAATGTACCAAATACGGACGGAGTAACAATTCGGGCGATGTTCCATGTTTTTTTCCAACCATTGAAAACTTTTAAAGCTATGTTGGGTTAAGGAACGTACCGATGTCAGAAGTTATGGGCGAGCTGAATAGTAAATAAAGACTAGTTAGGCAGATTAGGGTTAATTGAGATGCCTTGAATGGTTCTTCGTAGCCAGTGTTTTAAAGGAAAAGATTGAAAAAATTGTGCGAAATTGGACCGAAATAAGGAGTTAAAATGAAATGAAGCACTAAAATTATGAACGGACTAAAATAACATAATTAAATAAATTGTATGCATATCCATATAAGTTAGAAGAAATCATAAAATATAAGTATAAATGACATCATATTAAGAAGCAATCTTCTTCAATGTTATTAGCCAAGTCTTATGTATTTCATGTCATAATTTGATTCTAATATAAAACAAAAATCTTAGAATATCATGAATCGTATATCTATAACAACGAATTTCTTAAAGGCCTCTACAACATAGATGATCAATATCTTTCTCTAATCTAGCTGCACAAATCCTACAGCCTCTTAGAAAGGATCTACGGAAACTTACGTCGTAGTCCTGGCGCTTCATTCTCTCCTCCATATCATATTTCTCAGTTTCCAGTTTGAGGATCATGGTCCACATCTGTTCGGCCTTGCTTCTCAGTTGCGACGGCTGCAGGCCGTCCAAGTTGAGAGGCTGGACGCGTATGCTCATGGCGATCTTTTTCTCTTCCGCCAACTGCTCGCGGGTCTTGCCAAGCTCACCCTTGGCAGCCTGGATGTTTGACAACTGTAACCCAAACAGAATAGAGTTTTATAAGTAAATGAAACAACGGATAGTGCATTCGTTTGGCCTAAAAGGTATAGAAATTGTAAGCAAATGGGAAAGGGCAGTTGAACAATACGACAATGAAAGGAAGTTAGTGGATAATAACGATATGTGTCGTTTGTGTATGCATGAAAGCTGTAGCCTAATAGCAAGAACATAATTATTTTTAATTGTAAAAGTTCACACACGTATTCGTTGCTAGATTGGTTAAGTAGAAGTTACAAAGGAAGCGACTAATTAGTAACATGTGGAAGGACATTTGTTTGATTCTTGAATCCCATAATTAACTTAGACTAGCTGGTGTTAAACATGTTGGTGAGAATTGAAGTAGGAAACTTAGGGGAAAATTAGAGTAAGAAAGTTAAGTGGGAACTAAGCATGGAGATTGGGCAAGAGGCATTCAAGTAAAAGAGCTAGTAGAGATGTGGATCATATGAAATCAAATGGAAGAATAAATACTAATCAAGAGTTTAGTGTATTTTCGATCATTAGTAAGATATGACCGTTTTTCTCATTAGAATATGAAGTCGAGGGAAATATTGATATTGGACACCCTTAAAGCCCGTAAGTCATGACCCGCATTGGAAAGAAATTTGTCATCGAAAATACAATAAAAAATCAATTTCCTCTTAAGCGATACATCACATCAGGTATAAATTTTTTCCACTAAGTCTCCATTGATTAGCAAAAATAACCGTAATAGACATGCCACAATTACACAATGACCACTAGCTGGTTGATGAGCAAATGCCACAATTACACAAGAACCACTAGCTGGTCAATGAGCAAATGCCACAATTACACAATAACCACTAGCTGGTTGATGAACAAATGCCACAATTACACAATAACCACTAGCTGGTTGATGACCGAATACCAACCTTGTCGCCGCCCTTTGAGCCGAACTTTTTGACACCATCCTGCAACACAAGGAAAAATTAGAATTCAATTGTGTCTCTATCCAAGCACGTACACAATAAAGTGGTTTGTCAGATGCACGACTTATAAATTAGTCGGTCATAACTTATACATTATTTTTTAAATATCTTTAAAAAATGTTTCATACTGTCACTCATAAAACCACCTGCTGATGACTACTTTTTTAAATGAACATAATCAAGCTGCCCTGCATTGTGGCAACGTGAAACTATTTCTTTTTCATAAAATAAAGACAATCATGAGAAACTTACCAAAAAGTCCCACATAGTTCAGTTACTTCGGAAGTCACTCACAGCTGCACCCAATGTTTAAAAATCACCTTGAAAAAGCTTAACATTTTGGCACAAACGAATAACAAACGTCATTCCTCTCATTTAAATAGTGCAAACAAAACTCTAGTTTCAAAATAAATAAGTTTTTGAGCATTCACTTATTGTTACAATAGATGAGCTGTTGAAAGTTAATTGAAAACGGCGTTCATAAAATGAAATTAAAGGATCACAATTGCTGTCTGTTAATTTCAAGGAACGTTCAAGAATACCCCTTCCTGTTCATCTTTTCTTTGAACTTGAGTATTTTTGGACATACACGTGCATTTCTGGAAGCAAAAATAAACGGTATAGACCAATGGTCTTCAACATTTATCTGCCGCGACGCCCTTTAGAAGATTTTTTTGTACGACCCCTTTAACTTTAGCAAAATAAAGAATAAAATATAAATATAGCAGAAAAGTTTAATGCTTGTAAAAAAATCGGGTCCACTGTAAATTATTTATCGTAAAAAATTATATATTTTATCGTGAAATAGCATTGTTACATAAAAAAGGAAAGTATGATCTTACATTTCGAGACCCCCTTTGTATGGTCGCGCGACCCACCTGTGGGTAACGACCCATACTCTGAAAAGCACTGGTCTATACCACTGTCGCTTTAATGCTACTGGGGTTATTGACCGTATGCTTATCGTAGGTAAATTTCGTTTAACTCTCAACACTTCCATATCAGTTGCAACAATATGAAACAATAATTTTCGATAAACATACTGCATGAATAATTTTTCTTGCATTTACGTTACTGTTATGTGCATGTGTTTTCTTGAACGCCGGTGTCAACACTCTTACGTCGTAAATGACCCACGTTTCTTAGAAGTCGTATTTCAAAAGAATGAAACCGTTTGGTAAGAATATCATTACAAACAATCATGCCTGAATAGTTTTCAAAACGTATTGCAAACAACCGTATGTACCTGAGGCTTCATCATGGCTTGGCGCTTCTTCTCGACTTCCTCGAGGCGCTTCCTCTTCTCTTCCTGCTCCCTGGCCTTCCTCTCAGCCTCCTCGCGCATTTTTCTCTCCTCCTCAGCCTTCTTCTGTTCGGAGAGTTTCTTCTCCTCTTCAGCTCGGAGGACCTGAAAGATGGGGAAACATCAACACAGATACACGGATCATCAAAAAATAATAGAAAAAGCTGGAAATGACATCAACTAAAACGGACTTCTTGCTCTGACATTAAAGTGGTCCTGAAAAAAAGGACATGTACCTTAAAGGTCCTTTGATGCGAGTATTTTATTTTGCATTTTCTTTCAAGCCATTCAGGCCAATACTATACTGAGTTCATTTAGCTGCAACACATTGAATGAATACTATTTTAGAATTATTCAATTTAAATATACTTAACCAGGCAATATCAAGAAAATTTGCGCTATTGTTCTTAATAAACGTCAACATTCTAAACCTTCACATGATATGAAGTCTGGTTTTGCTCATTTCCAAGCGTAGCGTCAAATTTTCCATGCTCATAAAACTTTAAGATTTACTTACACTGCTAAGCGTTGTTTAACACCATTATATAAATGATGCGCTGATCTCAATAGCGTTTTTCACTAGTCATTCTAGAATAACAATTTCTTCAGTTTTTGGTCAGATATCGAACACACTTACCAGGAAAATATCGAGACTCCAAATTCTTTAACCATATAAACAACGTCAAGCCTAGCAATTGAAATCATTACAATCTGTTCGTGGCGCTCGGAAAGAAATTGCCAAGTCTAGTCCTGTTATACTCACCTTGCGCTTGGCCTGCTTGTCCTTGAGCTTGTTGAGCTCATCCTCCTCCTTTTGCCGCTGCTTCCTCCACTCGGCGATGTACTCGGCTAGCTGTTCATCCAGCTCCGACATCTTCATCTGCTGTCGGTTTTTGAGGAAGTTGGCTCCCTCATCGGCCCTGGAAACGAATTTAACGATTCATAACAACAATGATACTCGATGGCAAAGTTGAATTTCGTTACGCTGCCCTCCTCTATTGGCTTCTGAAAGCCTAATAGATGAACATTTATTCATACTACGATACGCTACACCTTGGCATATTCAGTTAAAGCTACTGGCTGGCCGTAATGAACTGAATACGCTTAATTGTATATTATTTTGAAGACTCATGTCCAATTTTTTTGGCATTTCTTGGACGCAGAGTTCGGCTGATCTAGTTTACCTATCGTCGACCAAGCAACTTCAGTAACCCAATCCACCCTCCTTATCCAGACCCTCAAATGAAAGTGCTAGGTGTGGGAACACGCCCGTGACGGTTATGTTAATGATCTGCTGCCCACTCACTATCTTCGTTCATACAATCATCGTTTCTGACGAACATACTTTTTTACACCCCTAATCGTCATTTAGTGCAGATCTTGCTTCATTCGGTCATCCAAATCTCTATTCAGCGTTCACACGCCTCTCTTCTCTCTTTGAGCTTAAAATCTGTTTAAGTACAGACTTATCAAGCATTCACTCTGCACGGCAAAACATCTTGTTTGTTGTGCTCGAACAGTCTAACAGAACAGTTTATTGTTCTACACGTTACATCTATCGTACTCTGCACTATGTCTATCATACTCCATGTCTTTCCCCTCTTTCACCCTACTCCTAATGTTTTGCTTCCCCTCATTCTTCCTCTGTTGAGCAGCGACATTCTAAAAGAAATTTTTACTCCACTATTTCACCTCTAACACATTTCACATAGGCTAATGAATGAATGAACTCTATCTTGAAAATTTTGCTAGTTTTATTTGTTTAGCGGTTGACGCTTTCACTTAATAAGAGATTATGTAGTTGCAATCCGAATGAACAATATCCCAGTTACTAGTCATTGGTCAAATCAGACATGCATTCCCTTTTATTTGCTACCAGTGTTTGGCACAAAATACTTGTAATTTTTTGACAAACTGTGTTGCATTTCAGTATCGCATGGCACAAGAAAAAAAGATTTTTGGGAAAGTATGAAGCTAATGTTTAAAGTACATGAAATACAATAAATTTATTTAAATTAAATGATCGATGACTGATGAAAATAAGAGGCATATAAAATGAATAGAAACATCAGAATACCACTAACCAAGATCTCTCAAACTAAACAGGTTGCACATACTCACTTCTTCTTCCTCCTGAGGCGTAGAAAGAAGCCCAGAAGAAGTACATGGAAAGAATAAAAGCGCGTTAGTGATTACAACGACAAATTTCATTCCTATTCTTTTTTTTAAACTAGTTCGTATCATCGCGTATATGTTCAATAATGCATGATATTTCACTTTCCAGCATCCTTCAGTAAGTGTAAATGTGCAAGAAAAGGACCCCTTAATTGAAAAAGTTCAATATCTATTGTGACTTTTGCTCAAGAAAAAGTTCAATATCTATTGTGACTTTTGCGGCCCGAATGCAGTAGACGAAAAAGACTCATTAGACGAGCATACAAAGAGGATGGGATATCGCACATGGACAACATGACAAATGGCACACTAATGTATATACAGAGTGTCCCAGCACTACGGAACCCGTAACGCTGGGTCCCGTAAATTCCCACTGGAAGCACTGGGAATAGGAAACAATAGGCTGAAAAAGAAAATAACTTTTTCTTTTTTTGAAAAGAAAGACGACTACGTTGATGAAATTTACCCGAAACTTTGCTGCTCTCTGATGGTAAACTGCCTCACTATCTGAGAGACTGACACCCATTACTAGACACGTTCTAGCTAGGCCCATGGCGACACGAGTATATTATGAATGCGTAAAATTTGAGCAAATAAATGAAATAAAAAGTGATGAGTTATTCGAATCAGTGGCGCTCTACGGTGGACTCTGGATGTCTCTCCCTCCAGAGTAATTATGTTATTCAACAATGAGGCTACAGTTGAAAAATGCTATTAATATTTGATTGTCAATACTCAAATTGAAAATACCTGCTAACGACAAATTGTCAATGAAACAATTTTACTACGGACGTAATTTCAAATAGCTCCTAGACTTTCTAACCAAGGGTAGAATTTTTTATAGTTGCTAGTTATTGACTGTAAACAATGAAATTGCTGATAGCTGTGAATTAATTGATTTAAATGAAAGTAATTAGTGAAAATAGTACTTGATTTAGCAAGGAGGCTTTGCCTTGTAATAAATCAACAAATGGCATTATTTTGTGAAAATAACCTTATCTTACATTAATGATATTATTAAGCAACAGTTGCGTTACTTTAGTCCATTTTGTGAATACTAATAGTTAATAAATTAGCATAATTAATTTGTCTTTCACAGTGAAAATATGGGGATGGTTTTCACTAAGTGTCTATGAGATCACAAAATTTGTACCAGAAGACATGTATCATAAATTATTTGGGTCGCGTTTGAGAGCTTATGAAGATGCACGGAAGGGATAAGGTAAGGGACGCAACGGCAGGAAAAGGACAAAAACAAACAAGCATGACGGGAACCAAAAATAATAAACAAACAAATAACATGAACGGCCGAGCATTAAAAATAATAAAATAATGGAAGGTTGGCGAGGAAGCTTGGGAAGCGTCGCTAGCAGCAACAGCGAAGCCTCGACCCTTCCTCCATCGAGCCACTCTACCCAAACCACCAACAGCATTATACGTACTTCCTGTAAGGAAAAAAACAAGCTGCGGTAGCCAAACATCGGCAAAGTGCAAACAAAGCTTAGGCCAGATCCAGAACCCTGTATGTCGATCAATTTTTCCTTCTTCTAGAGTCTATAGTCTAGACGATATAAAGATATATGTATCTTTCATTAGAAACTCGTGAAAAAAACAGGGACTCCGATGGTTCTGGAATTGGCTTCTGCATCAGTAGGGCTTCAGAAATGATTGTAAAGTCATATTATGCAGCGCGAGCGTAGCATTAATAATTATTCAAGATTGGCCAATTTTTGAGATAAAGAGACTGAAAAAAACAGTAGTTTCAGTGCGTATCAAAAATTCCTACAAAGCAGAAATATAAACAAATAATGGCAAATAAAGAACTGAATCACCATATTCGTCAAAAATAAACAAATAAAATGTTAGTGCATGGAAGTCAGGCTAGAATAAAAATTCGTTCCCTTGGTGGAATTATTACAGAACATTTGACATACTAGCAAGACTTCGTTTCTCAGTACATTATACAAAAATGCATCATTACTAAGACTGGTAGTGCATGTTAGAGCTGATTAAACAATAAAGTAAGAGAGTAATAATCCAGTGAAAAGGCAATAATCAAGTGTGAAGGCAATAATCAGGCAAGAAGGTAATAAAAAGATGAGAGGGAAATAATCAAGTAAGAGGGCAATAATAAAGTGAGAGGGCAATAATCAGGTAAGAGGGCAATAATCAGGTAAGAGGGCAATAATCAGGTAAGAAGGTAATAATCAGGTAAGAGGGCAATAAGGTGATATTACAATAATAAGGTACAAGACCAATAATCTGGTAAGAGGGCAATAATTAAGTTAGAAAGCGATAATCAGGTGAGAGGGCAATAGTCAGATGAAGGAGGGAAATAATCAGGTAAAGATGCAACAATGAAATTAAAAGGCAATAATTTGGTAAGAAGGCAACAATCAGGTAAGAATACAATAATCAGGCATGAATGCAGTTATAAGGTAGGGAAGAGCATGTACTAAGTACAAGTTGCGGCAACATAGTTTCCTTTTATAAACGCATTTTGCTTTGAAAAAATGAAGTTATGTTGCCGCAATCTGTACTTGGAAACGCACACTGCAGGATTGTTGAGGATTTCATGTATGCATCGAGCGATAGTGAAAAAGAGTAAAGTTTAACTAGCTTTTATGCATTCTATATTTGACTACATTCTCTATGTATACAGTATATATACATATTAATCTGGCATATATGTATTCTGAAATATATACATATTTTACGTATTTGGAATACATGCATGTAATACATCAACCTATTTTTAACCCGATTAGGGGGTGGAGTTTTTATAAAAAATCAAATCTAAATTCAGAGGCTGGTTCATTTGAGGAAGACAACGGAGACATATTACAGAACAAGTGACTACTCAAACTTCAGAATTTCAAATATTTAGATAGACTATAGCAACAAGAACGAGTCGTTTGGTTCATTTTTAGGTTACTACCCAAGTCCCAAAATAAAGTGTTTCGAACCGTAGCCAAACGATGCATGCGAATTATTTATTGGCAAAGATTTTATTTTCTGAAAATTTAAAAAAAGTTGTACCAAACCACTGAGTTTCAGTAAATATTCTTAATCTGTTGAAGAAATGAGAATGCGTTTTAGTCCTTCAATCGCTGTGTAATCTTTTGATGTTAAAACACAAGTTTTACGAGTTCTTAAGATACCCAATCGTAAAATACATTTGACAATTATCTTCAAATTGGTAAGAGAAACATTTTTTTTACCCGGGATTCACCTGGAGAGAACCTAAAATGAAAATACAGGAACTAAGCAAAAATCTTTCATTATTGTCCCAATTCAATTTAAATAAAAAACTTTGTTTGCTTTCTTCCAACGGTAGGATTGAAAATGTACAAGACATTTTGGGTGCAGGATATTCATTCCTAATGAAATGAATAACAACTTCAGAGTTGAAATACGAAAAGCAATATATTAAATATGAATTAACATTTTAGATAACTTTGTGCTAAATTCAATACCATCGTTATAGTAAATCTTCCATAAACGAATATGTAAGAAAATTCTTCAATATAAAATATATTCAAACTGTTAAACTGATATGCAATAAATTTTTGTAAATAGCAAGAACTTAAATTTCAATATACTTTTCACTCAATCAATCATTACCACAAATGGCTTGTTAGGAGAAGCAACAGATAAATTAGAAACAACACGGGTCAAAATCTAAATTTTTATCTGAAAGAAAGACTTATAAAGGTCAACATTTATTGAGCTTGTTAGAAGACAACACGGGGTAGCGAAAAACACGGAACGTTGCCTGGAATGTTCATAGAATTATATTTATTTATTCCATGTAGACTTTGCATTCGAGTGGAAATCATAATTATAAACGGAATAGTTAATCATTTAAAACTTTCGTGTAAGAAAGTATGATGGAAGCGAACTTGACGTTTGATAAACGAACATAAAGTAAATTATAGCGAAGTACACAGAGCGTGCGTAATCAAAATCATACGGAAACGAACGAAACGAAGGCGAACTTGTAAGCGTAACGAAACGAACTTAACGGAAGCGACCGAGTACGGATTCTTAAAAGGTAAACGAATCAAGATACACAAAAACGAATCGATGAACTCTAGCGAGTCGTAGTAAATTTAGTTTCTAAACAGAATCGTAACGTAAAGCAGATACGTAAATGACAGGAAAAGAATCAGCGCGAAACGTGAGTAATTAACAAAATTATATCAAAATGAACGAAATGAAGCCGAAATAAATGATGAATTTAAGCGCATCGTGGTTTGGACGATCGCTGATCGTTTGTGACTGACGACAGACTCACTCCTCCTCGTCTCTATCAGAGCGATATTCATCGCGCCCGCTACCGGTGCTGCCGCCGTAATCGTGCTGTTCTTCCGCAGGCTCCGGCATAGGCTGCTCCTCGGCCCTGCAAGGGGGGCCGTTACAGTCTCGCAGGGGTATTGTGGGGACTGTTACAGTCTCGCAGGGGCATTGTGGGGGCTGTTACAGTC
>VCRD01003304.1:6919-18267 GCA_006783055.1 Trinorchestia longiramus | reverse complement strand
ATCGCAGGGGTCATTGTGGGGGCTGTTACAGTCTCGCAGGGGTCATTGTGGGGGCCGTTCTAGTTGATGGGGGCATTGCGGAGGCCATTAAAGTTTATGGAGGGCATTTTGAGTACTCTTACGGTCTCGCAGGGGCATTGTTGAACCGTTACAGTCTCGCAGGAGGAATTGTGAGGACCGTTATAGTCTCACAAGGGAAATTTTGATGACCGTTTCAGTCTCGCGAGGAGCAGCGTGAGGGATCACTACAGGCCCGTTAATTTTTTGAGGAATATCGGAAATTTTTCGAACAAGTTTTTCACAAACCTTTGAAAAATGTATTCCTCATCTGTCGAGAATACTGCAATAATTATTAAAAAGCTTTCCCTAACGAAATTCAAATTCAAAGGTTCAACTTGTGCATCAACTCAATTAAGAGAAAGAACTTTTCGAGATGGAAGGATCAGTTTCAATATTGTATTCGTAATGGAGAACGTAATAGTTGTCTTATGGTACTTGCGTTATGGTATTCGTTATTTTTAGTACGCCACTTCAGACAAATTTGTGGTACAAGGGAAGTCTGTGGAGGGAAAACAAAAAATTGACTGTTGATTTTGCAAACACAAATAAACTGAGTATTTTTCTCACAATAATTTGCAAGTATTGCAGGGAATTACTGAGTTACTCGAACTCAAATAAATTCGGCAAACACCTTATACGATTAGACACCTCATAAACGTTATACCTTAAGAAGTGCTCGTTTGTCTCAAGTTTCAGGATAGAAACTACGTATTTTCAGAAAAAGTTGATGGAGAATACGAATTGAGACTTGAATATTCTCTTTTTTGAATAGATGTCTCACTCCCAGTCGTTGGTCTGGATTAAAAGGGAGAGTTGTATGGAGAAAGTCGTTTGTTTTTCCGTGGAAGAACAAGTTAATTAAAGTTAACAAATGTAATCGTCCTTGGAGAATATTAACCAAAATTTTCGGTAAATTTACTACGGAGAATCTCTCATGGGACGAACGCACCGCAATGTTAAGTTTCCGCCATTTGATTCGAAAATATTGTTTGAAATTACTTCGAAAACGATCCTTTGCTTCCTTAAAATGTAGTTTGTAGCGTGCTGTGTACCTAGCTGCCAGCTACGACACATATTCAGAGCTAATTTTTTCAGCGCTTTTAGTATCGACACAGCTGTCACCACGTTCTTTTGTACATGTAACTGCGTACAAATTACAGACACGCTTTGACTAAGGCTGCAGAACTGCTAAGAAAGAATTAAGACACAATTAAGGCGAGACTAGGACAACACTAAGATAAGACTAAGATAGGACTAAATTTTAGACTTGGCCAAGTCAGAGACCTGGTCTTGTACTCTTGTCAAATTATGAAAGATTTCGTTTATATTGCTATGAACTTTTCTACGAAAAATTCCGGCAAATACACGAAAAATGCACGGTATTCTTGCTGTGTAGTTAAAACACTGACTGTGAGAACAGGGTAACACTACAAACTGTAAAAATAGGCATGCAGCTGCACTCTAAACTGCACGGTACACATTGGGTGGAAACTGTAAATTGGACTGTACACATTGAGTACGAGCTGTAAACTAGACTAAACACACGGAGTGGGAGCTGTAAACTGGACGGTACACATTGGATGGGAGCTGTAAATTGGACAATACACATTGAGAAGGAGCTGTAAATTGGACTGTACACATTTGTTGGGAGCGTAAACTAGACTGAACACATTGGGTGGAGTGAGGGAGCAGAACGTGAATGGTGTGCACACTTCAACGGTTTATCATTAGTGGATTTTTCCGGCATTCCATCTGGACGAATAAAGCAGCGGGCAGAAGCATGCTCATGAATATTAACGTATGTCTTCGAAATCATGTACGATTTATGCAAAGAATAAAGTACGAACTCAATAGTTCAGTTTTTGACATCAAATTTCTAATAGGGTCACAATATTACGCTGGATTTTCTGGCATGACTTGCTCTAAAGTTTCCGATGCCAATATTCATGAATATACAAGTTTTGATGGTTTAACTTAACTCCTGCTGAGCGACCTGGGGGTGTTTAGAATTAAAGGGAGACATCACACACTGGATTCAAACGACTTGTAAACTTCATATTTATACATAAGGCACACAATTGGATAGCATGGCATGTGGCATGTCCCTCTCACATCAGTAAAGTCAAGATGGAAGAGTCAAAGTTCTGATCATCGAGAAAAGAAATATCCTGAACAGAATCGCGCTGGAATGAAGGATCATCAAATAAGTTTTCGTTGCGGATCGTAAGTCGTAACATAAAATTACAAGCCAATGTGAAAAACAAGAAAAACAGTTTGAACTTACAAGTCAATGTGCACGTGATGCATTAGATCAGATTGTAAGGCATCATGAAAGATGGTCAAAGTTATCGTATCAAATTGCAAATCATTATGAAAGATCTTAAAATTATCGTATTTGATCGCAGGTCATTTCGAATTATTCTTTAAACGCCTTCATAAAGAAGACGAGAATCTCAGTCATCATCAAAGATTAAAAAATCTTTTGCATAAAACTGTCCTTTTTTCTATGTGCTCTACGTTGCACTTCGATGGCTCATGCTACTGAGAGCTTAAATCAAAAACATTCAGTAAATTTAAGATCGAGTTAAGTATTTTATTTTATATTGAACATGAATGAACGAAAGTATTTATGGCAGTCTTGTCAGTCAGTCAGTCAGTCTCAGTCATTTATTTCACAAGGCCGGTCTTATAGTGACTGTCAGTCATAAAGACAATGATTATTATCAAATTTAGACCCCATAGACCCCACAATCAGTCTTATAATTAATCACAGTCAGTCATTTAATACTGTATAATATGATCACAGTCAGTCATGCAATACTGTAAAATATGATCACAGTCAGTCATGCAATACAGTAAAATATGATCACAGTCAGTCGTATAATGATAATCAATTATGTAGTTCAGTCAGAAATAAATTTACAGTCGTTCATGATACACAGACTCAAGTAACTAATCACGAGTATTCAGGCTGTAAAATTCTTTTTGTCGACCGTGACAAATCAGTTTCAAAAAACATCCAAGCTGCAAAATCCAGTCTTAGGAAGACCCCAAGACCCTTAGCTCAATCTGGTGTGAAAATCCAATACTTCTCTCCGGTTGCCTCAGCCATACTTACTCTCCATCCCTGAAAATTAAAGAAAAAACACGCGTTAGAAAATAATAAAAAAATTACATCTCACAGTCAACCTAGAATGTATGACACTACTACTACCATGTCATAAAAAATCATTAAATTAGAAGATTTTTTTTGTGTTACCTCAGGTGTCAGTCATGGATTTGAATGTTCACATTAACTAGTGATTTGTGGCAATGTTTTTCTAATAGTTAAAGTTAAAAGGAACTACTAGAGTTTATGCGTAAACAAATTGTCACAGAAATAGCTTATTTACAAGACGGAATATTCTGTTTCATACAGTGCTATTCGTAGTCAATATTTTATGCCTTCTACAATAAGATTATAAAAGTTTATTCAGCAAATATTCAACACAAAAATACTTACGAATAAGCTGATTCGTCGTCAGACATGTTGGCTGTTGGCTAGTTCTGTTGGAAAAATGAAAAAAAGGAAACTTAAGAGTTGATATAATTCATGTTAAAACACGTGCAGTAACTAAAATTACTCGCAGATTTTTATAACTACTCGTTAGCGCAATATTAAATGTCAAACTATTTTCCTAAACTTCTTATTACATGATCGCTTGGAGACTCTCAAAAGAATTTTTAATTTCTCTGCTGCACTATGAGAAACTTTGAATAAACCAATCTGTGAGCTGTGCGTAATATAAAAAGCATATTTAATCTGTTTTTTTACATTTTAAAGATACAGAAAAGTTTCAAAAAAAGAGTCATACTTCCTGGTATGGATAGGAAAATACTCATAATGAAACTAATCTGCTTAATCGATCATACCCTTTCGACATAAATGCGTATTTTAGGTGTTTCGACCATCCCTCTTGGTATTTGCCGTCTTCTACTATGAAGATCCACTTCACAAGATACAAATTTAGTTTTACAGTTTTGGATTGCGATTGATTTTGGTGAGCTGAAGCGCAAGTTAATACCACAACTCAAGTCAATGTGATCCTAGAGTGGCCTTTGACAAGCTAGAATAACCGAGTGCTAGTTCTCTTCCCAAACCTGTGATGAATTGTTTAAAAATGCATACCTAAAACTTTTCTTAATTCGAAGACACGATTTCAGAAGCAAGCGAACAGAAAACCCT
Source organism: Trinorchestia longiramus (assembly GCA_006783055.1). Taxonomy (NCBI): domain Eukaryota; kingdom Metazoa; phylum Arthropoda; class Malacostraca; order Amphipoda; family Talitridae; genus Trinorchestia; species Trinorchestia longiramus. The sequence goes on along the minus strand of VCRD01003304.1, from coordinate 13,982 downwards.
CCTGTTTCTACCACTTCTTTCATAAAACGATTTCCTCCATTATGGAGGTAATATGCGCCAGTGAACACTGTACACAGTTCTCCCAGGGGTATCAGTCTGAATGTTGGGGATATAAATTGGTACAGGGATGTGTCAAGGGTAAACCAGTAAAAGCTGTCGGACCAGATCAGATTGGTAAAGAGCTGTGGACACAGTATCAAAATGTTCTGTCTCGTCATGTGCAACCGTCCTCCCACCGTAGAGGCAACGGGGGCAACAGTTTACACAGTGTGAAAGTGCGAGGTGCAGGCGCAGCGTGAAGACGCAGGCTGTATACGTGATACGAAGACGCAGGCTGTGTGGCAGCATGAAGAGGGAGGCTGTGTGCGCAGCATGAGGATGGAGGCTGTGTGAGCAGCATGAGGATGCAGGTCGCGTTCGCAGCGCAAAATTGCAGGCTATGTGCACGATACGAAGACAGCCTGTGTGAGCAGCATGAAAATGCAGGCTGTGTGGTAGAATGAGGAAACTGAAGTATCCCATTGGTTCTGGAAGGTTTCTCACAAGTGGGGATCCATTCTTATACATTTTGTGGACTATTTTCAGTGTTTTCTACATGTCATAGCTCATATGTCTGACGGCATGAATCAGCAGCTATAAGTAAGTGATGACAATCGACGATAGGAACGAGAAAAAATGAACGCAAAACGCTTTTATCCTCATCTAATGACGCACTAACTGCGACTTCAAGCCCTGTGAAACACAGAAATTGAAGAAAGCAATACTAGAAGCAAAATTTACTTCACTTAAGCGTGCATTATACCTCATCATTATACGCAGTTGAGCAAACAAAATCCACAAAAACATGGTCCCTGAATGCGTACAGTTCTGCACCAAAGCGATAGCCCCGACACTAAAGCCCCTTCTCGAGAGCTTGCCAACTGAATCATAGCCAGGAATAAACGCCGGGGTCGACTGCGTCTGCTCAAGCTGTCCATCGTCAACTATCTCTCCGCCTTAATTTTTCACTCAGGGTGTCGTAGTAGAACCTTTTACATATGTTCCATTTCAGTGATAATTGGTCGATTTTTAGAGAATCGTGCTCATACGATGGAGAGAAGAAGCAACGTAAAAACCACATTTTTTATTTAAAACGTTTCGGGATAGAAAAATTGCTTCTTCTGTGCTGTGAAGTTGTTGCTTCTATTTTGTTTCACCACTGGCAACCAAAAGAATATCCTAGAAAGCTTTGATATTAATATTCAAGGCTTTTAAAAGCAAAATCATTTCGGAAACTTTTTTGAGATTTTTGTATGAGTAAATTTGTACGGGTGCATCGTGTAACCTTCTTCAAACATACAAATGTGTGTTAGAAGCTTGTACTGCACCAGTAGCTCGCTCTAGATCAGTGTTTCTCAAAGTGGTTCGTACCTCACCCCTGGGGACGTTGAGGAAATGCAAGGGGGCGGTAGGAGGGTACGCCTTCAATGGGGGGCGTATATTACTGTATAATATACAGTAATATAATCATTAGGGGGCGGTGGGAAATCAAATAGTGTCCTAAGGGGGCGGTGATTGAAAAAACTTTGAGAAACACTGCTCTAAATCAAAGAATCTATCGACTAAATCTAGTTCTCTGTAGAGACTAGAGACACCTATTTCTTGTAAGAAACTGGGGTTGTTTTGAAAACATGGCGTATTTCTGAGCCACAGGAGCTTCGCCTGAAATTATCTTAACGAGTCCTAAATCCGTTTGGCCATAAAAGAAAACACAAGAACCTTTTAATGATAAACGAGTCCGATTTTCAGAGCCTGGATATGAAATAAAAATCATAGTTTATTTTAATACAAATATGCTGAAATCATCAAGTGAAGGCTGCTGGTGCAGAAGTAATGTCTTTGAAAGGCACTTCAGCATATTTTTAGCTTATGAGTATCAATTATGCTGATATTTATGTCAGTATATTATCTATCATACCGAAATATCATTTACTGTAATTTTTTTATCTAGTAAAACAGGATACGGCAACATATCTTATTTTTTTCAAAGCAAAGCGCTCTGAAAAAAGAATTGACCCAATATCATAGTCCAATGGTTTATCCATGAACGAAAAAAAAAATTAGAAAAGAACATTTTGTATTCATTTCAGGCTAACTCTGCGATGTGAAAATATTGCACACTAGTTATGAAATTCTTTTGAAATCATGAAGTACAAGGTTTTAAACTTGCTTTCTTTTAAAAATGCACCTAAATTATTATTTAGTTTTGCAGGTTTACGAACGAATTGTGATCATATTTTCGAACATTAATGCATTTTTTGAACAGCAGTTTTTGGAAATTAATATTCGAAAAAAAGGAGTTAAAACGTTAAGTAATTTAATTAGTTTGTAATCTGAATTAATTTCCATGCTTCACTGGTCCGTTTCTTATCAGAATTTGAAATATGGTCTACCTTTAGCTAAAGTAATCTTTAGTTCAGCTAAATAAATTGATTATACAAAAAACTAGCTTATGTCATCCTCAACAAAATAAGGTATTTTGTCATCACAAATTGATTGCGATAATCATGCCTATTTTAAAACTTATTTTTATCCATTTGATTAATTTAACACAGGTTATTCAAAGCGGTATAACACAATGGAAGAATTCCATAACTTTGCTTCGACGACGGCAAAATCAAGGCAGACAAAAAATTCAACTATACTTTCGAGCAACAGCTTCTTTGTTACTGTAAAGTCAACACCTTCCAATAAAACATTTAAGAAATATTCATGTATGCACATATTTCTTGAACTTCGACCACTTTTAATTTTATTTCTGCCCTTCGTCCGAGATTTTACTCGGCAAAACTACTCATGTACACTTCATAACTTGGAGTATTTAAGAAAAATATTTTTAAATTATGACTTCGGAAAAGGAAAACTTGATTAATTTCATAAGCTGAAAATAAGACATTTAGAAAATCTCAGCTATTGAAACAAAGATATTTAGATACTTTCTTTACTTAAAAAAGTTTCCTTAATTTCAAGAGATAAAAGTTGCATTTGTATAATTTCAGACGAAAAGGGGCATTTTTATAATCTCAGACATCGAGTAAGCAATATTTCATCACAAAGCTGGTTGTCTAATATGAAATATTTATTAGCCACAGAAACATAAGGGTTTTTAATAATGACGGGTTTCCTGAAAGCTCGAAAGCGTTGACAGCAAGTGCCAGTAGAGATAGTTTCTTGCTTGCTATGGGCTAATTAAGTAGAGTAAGTTCAGAAATTAGCAGCTATAGGTAAATTAAGCTTTATTTCCCTGTTCCATCGTATAAATTAAGTCTTAACGCTGAAACTCATTCCTATTTAAAACAGTACTACGCAAAACTAATACCATTAGACGTAACCTTAGTCCAATCTAAGATTAGCTTGGCACCGACACAAGTTACGTAAAACTATTTGTTTCATATGACTTATATGAAATTATTCGTACAATTTGTATCGTTGATAAATCAATTTATTCGGTTACAATATTTCGTGGGGTTGAATGTTGTAATCCATGTTTATTGTCTTTTGTATTGAATTTTGTAAGAAGACTAAGCCGAGAACATACTGTGGAGACGAAAGATAGCTCCTACAATATGAAAATTTTCGGATTAGTTTCTCGTGTATTTCAGTCAAATGAATTTCAAAAAGTTTAAGGATAGTTTAACTGCTGCTACATTTAATGCAAAGTTTGTACGTGTTTCAATTTGTTCTCCAAAAAGAACTTACTCTTCGTCTTGTAATTATTTTAACCTTGAAGCATTGAAACGTTACCGTATAGACTGATGCTTGTCATTACATTCTGGACGGGTACTGTTCATGAAAGTTACATGAAATTAGCTATCCTCACAAGTAACATCACTTTGGTAGCAATTATTGTCTTTTTGGCTCTAAGTTTAGTTTTCCTCTGCTTCCCTCACTCAAATTCTCTAGAGAGCTCACAGTTATTGCATATGAGCTACCATTTTCATGAACGAAGCTCTTCTTTCTTGCAATTTTTGGAAGATTTACGTAATCGTGACTTCTTGTCGTTCAAGTTTTCTATTAAGTTACCATGTCTCCTTCATTATGGTCATATTCTTTAAAGTCACGGTGAAAATCACTCGGCCGTTTCTGCACTTCAGAACTCGCAGAAGCTACTCGAATTCACGCATTCACTGCACTGGGCAGGAGCTTCGGTAGAGCGCAGAAAGATTTCTCAAGCGCTCCTTCAGTGCTCCGCTTCTTGGTAATCCTTCCTGATGACCGCAACAAAAATCATACTTTCTGGTTACTTTAGAAGAAACGTAAAAGCAAAAAGCAAGGCAGTTTGTAGTAGCAGCACTTACACAAGTTTGCAGCGGCGTTGAGCGGGAGAGACCCAGCCAACCTGTCAACTATAAGGTGGCACGCTAGGCTCTGAGGGGCTGCTCTCAGAAACCCTACCGTAATACCAAGACCAAAATAGACGTAACTGCTGGCACCCGCGACAGCATCAGTCCGCCCTCGCTCTCCGCTCTCTTCGAGCTTGTGAGTGCCGTCGATGCTCTAAAAGCGTCCCGTTTGGCTCGACGCGTTCCTCTGGCTCTTACCCTCGGTCTTCTCTTTTTCTCTTTCACGAGGTCTCTTTTTCTAGATTGAGTGACGAAGGAGATCATTTTTGTTTTCACTGCACGTTATTGTGAATATACAATTCAATTGAATGGTCTATAGGTCTTAGAGATTTTGACGGTCTCACTCGTTTTGAAACACCTTCGGCCTTCATGAACTTTAGAATTATTTCTTGAAGCTATTCAATTTAACTTTTGTTCTTAAGAATTTCACACGTACTCAGATAAATCATTAGCTCCTGCTGTGCTTATAAAAACGAAAAGTTAGGTAACTTCGCTGGCGGCAATTGGCCCAAAAGCCAGGAAGTTAAGAGACCTCAACCCGACACCCTGAGCAGCTAGAGCAGCTATCGGTGACACAGACACCTGTTCGCTCCACATCAGGCATGGTTCATCATTAAGTTATCAACTCTTGCATTTACCGCCTACAGTAAGCCTTTGAACTACTTAAGTACTTAAGGCAATATTGATCATTAAGAGGATCATAAACGAGGCCCTATGGTCGTAACAATGGTTCTTGAGTCATTTTCTCAGCGATGTAAAATTAATATTCGTGCCATGCATGAGAGGGAAATTGTCTATCTTCGTCAACGTATTTTAAGAACTTAACATTTCCTTAGAGTAGCCCATGATTGCTTCCTGTAGATTCAGTAACACTGGATATAAGAATTTGTTGAATGTTTGTTTTTCGAAAGGACTGAAGAACAAAAAACATGAGCCTTTTATGGACACGAAGATAAAAGAAATAAAATAGAAAAAAGTTACCCTCTTACGTTGCTTCTAAACCGGGAGTTTCAATAAGATGTATTTGAAGCTGTCAAGAAATTCACAAACATGTTAGTTAAAAAGCACGAGAAATCACCTCCAAAGGTTTTTTTAGTAATTAATACAAGCTACAGCCATGCCTTACAAACGTCATTTACGAATCAGTAAAGGGTCGTCTAGATGTGCTTGAAATCTTTTCTGTTCTCATGATGTGTCAGGTACGCAACATTAAGGTGTAATTGTAGCAGTGAATATTAGGTTGTTACAAAAATAATGGTCGATTTCAGAAAGATGCGTTGGCCTTTGAGCGGCCATTATTTTTGTAACAACCTAAAAACATAGTTTTCTGCAGCACCATGTTTAGGCCTTTGACATAAGCGTACTTCTGCATGGAAGGAATTGCAGCATCTAGCCACATCGAAATCAGAGATTACTAACGTTTTCTGTGAACGTTTAATACAATAATTATTAATTGTAACGGAGCACATCGGATCCAGAGCTTATTAATTGTCCTTAAGCTCATTGAACCTGGAGCTTATCAATTGTACAGGAGCTATTCGAACCTGAAGCTTATTAATTGTCTGTGAGCGCCTCGAACCCTGTGCTTATTAAATTTTTTGGCCCGTCAAAAGAAGTGCATATGAACTTCATAAATAATCAAATGCAGCTCTGTTAGGTTGTCAGCTCAACGAATGAAGAGTAAATCAACTCCTTCTACAAATAGAATCTAGTTCTTTTTGACTGCCAGTTTTTTCAATGCCTACATGTCTTCTCTCAGAGAAACGCTTGCATCGTAGCCAAGTTTTCGACGTTTCTCTTAAACTCGAAAATATTTCACCAGGAAAAAAATTAGCATTCAAGCTCACGGAACCAACGCATTCTGAAGCATCAAGAACTAGATACAATGCAAATACTTGCCGGTGACTTTCAAACAAGGCTCCGTGCGGATATTAATGTGGTCAAACGCTCAGTCGTTTCATTGAATGATATTTAGAAATTTTCTAAAAAACATTAATTGTAGATTCTCCCGTAAAATTTCAGGATGCGTTAGATCTCTGCAATGGATTGCTTTCCAGAAATGCGTGAAAAATTATTTTTCATTGATGCCCACACACTTTGTAATTTCAACGTCAGTTTTTCTAAAAGAAATAAAATTCTCATAAATCGTTTAGTCGTATTTACACTTGTTTTGTACAGCTCTTATAATATTATGTTGAAATTTTTATTTCATTATACTAATATTTCTACTTGCTTTTGATCCAAGGTCATGCTCCTCTTGTTTAGACGTTATACTTCTTTTCTACAGACGGCATTCCGGATATGAATCATCTTAAATATTTGAAAGACCTACTGTACAGTGGTCCCTTTATTGGATCGCACTTCTTACATGAAAAATTATTTTTGAACCGGGAATTTAAAACCACTTGTATTCAATGTTTGTTGCTTAGTTCAACGTTTTTAAAAAATTTTGGTCCGTTCAAACCCCTGTTTTCCACGTTACACTTGCTTATCATTTTCACTTTACAGATTTTTTATTTAATGTGTAAGAAACACATATTAACTCCATTACGAATACGTCATGGGAGTATTTTCAGAACACTATTAACACGTTAAGTGCGTAGTGACCCACTGGTGGATCACTCAGGTTATGTTCTGTAATTCTTTGAAAGCTTTCTAGTGACTGTATGTACAAAGTAAAG
>VCRD01003303.1:44442-61186 GCA_006783055.1 Trinorchestia longiramus | reverse complement strand
TGTTTCTCTGACTGTCCGTCATGTTTCTCTGACTGTCCGTCATGTCCTCTGACTGTCCGTCATGTCCTCTGACTGTCTGACATGTCCTCTGACTGTCTGACATATCCTGGCCGAGTGACCCGGACACGTTGTCACCTGAAATGTGTGTTTTCCGAACCATCGTGGCTGTGACGAACACGAGATGTTCATCAAGATACTCGCGGAAACTGAACGTTCTGTTTTCCATCTGAATGCTCTGCAGTTGTTCCTTGGAAAATAGCAGCTGCTTTCAGAAATCTATATTAGAGCCGGCAATTCTACCAGCCGGCAATTTTGTGCACTTACGTGTTCAAAAATTTATGTTTACCTTGTACTATTTATCGCTACATAGCGGTGTAGATAACACAACTTCAATACGGGCGAGCGCGCCGTGTTGATGCCTGGTGGTGGCAGCGTGGGTGAGGCGCTAGGCCGTGTTGATGCCTGGTGGTGGCAGCGTGGGTGAGGCGCTAGGCCGTGAATGGGTGGGCAGCTGACACCCTAGAGGCTCAGCCGTTTTCCGCTTATGAACGTCACGTGATATTTGCTATCTCTTAAGAGAGCAACGGACTGAGTGCTCTGTTATCTGCTCTTTCCTAAATAACGAGAGTTTCAAAATTAAGGAGAAATACTTTTTAATATTGGTTGAACCACTGCATTACCGTTGCGATCAATTCTGTTTCTGGGCACTGGTTATAAACGAGAAATCTTACAATACTGATGGAAGTGATATCATATTATTGTTATGATGACGTAACAGATGAACTGTTTCATCTGCGTGACATTGCTGAAGAAAAAGGATAGGTTCTTAATTTCCGGAATCTTTTTACAAATTACAGAATCTTTCAAATTGCGGAACCCATTCTTCAAATTCTGGAGTGTATTTTTGTGTACGAGAGCGAAAATATTTTCTTGTGTTGTAACTCTTTCTTCATGTGTTCTATAAACCGGAAAAGCGTTTTCTGAGATGTTGCAAGTCTGTGCAACATTTTCATACGTTTTTATTGATGTTTAAATACATTGTGATATTTTTTAACATCCTGAGAAGGTACAAAACACCGAGCGCTTACAGTGCATGGTATTGTATTTTAAAATATAATGGAAATGGCCTTTAATGCTTTATTCACTTTTGCAAAATACATGTTGACCTGGTTGGTTCTGGTGTACCTGTGCATTTTGGGATGAGGAAGCAATGCTGGTACAGCAAATTTGCATGAAGGAAAGAACTACCAGTTCACTCGTTCCAGCCTCTTTTTCACTTGGCATTGTAAAATATTAGAACAATTATAAACGTATGGCAATTTTTCTGCCTTACACTTTGCGATACTGGCACCCTCGAAGTACTGTTCTGTACTTTATGACTGGCGTTCTGCACTGCCAGATGTTCCTAATGTAAAATGAATATTTTTCACTAGCAGTGTATGCATTTTGTTTACAAATGGTATGTAATTTCAAATCAATGATTAACCAATTAGAAATTGTCGTTTTATGTGCGTATTCTTTTGGACGAGTTGATCAGTAGATTGTCTTCTTGTGATTAAAAGTGTCCCGTTAATTATTGATTGAGACAACAGAGAACGTGAATTCTGTAGCATTTAATTTGCAACTTTAAGCCTTAGTGCCCAGATGAGCTGTCCTGGTTGCGTTTCTGGTTAAGAAATAATTTTTACAGCCATTGGTCGCCATTTTATCACCATTTTTACAGCCATTGGTCAACTGATTGTTGAATTTGTGGATATTTTATAGCCTTGAAATATTTTCTTCATGAGAATTGTGCAACACGTGTCAGTTTTCTAATTTCTTAACTTACGCAATGTGCAAACCCTTGTGGCCCTGCCATGTAAAACAGAGAGAGATAAACCGACAGTTGTTGGAAGGTGTACTGCAGCGACTGACTGCGATAATATACAAATCACGTGTTGCAAATTAGAAATTGGACCTTTATGAACTTGTCTATTTACTTGACTAGAAGTTATAATGTAGTGCCTGTAAATTTTTGATCTCAATTAGATGAGGCTGGAGGAGCCTAGCGAGAATGTTTTTTTAAAAATTTTATTCGTGATCTTGGTCCCGTGCCCAAGACAGTCAAGGTGTAGGACTCCAAGCTGGTGTTTTAATATTTAAACAAATCCCATTTGTCTTCGCTCCCCTAAAATGTGACATTAGGTCATTTATTTGACTTCCCCAATCTTCTATATCGTGTTCATTGGAACTCTATAAATTTCTCTTTCTCTCCCTCAAATCTTTCCATACAAATGAAATGAATATGATGTTAGAGAAAAATTGGGCTACATCAAGTAGAATGTCAGAAACCGGGAGAATTTTTTAAAACACCAATGAAATTGTGATAATTCTTCCCATTGAATTAGCGCCTTCCCCGATTCTGTATTCGAAGCTCTTGGATAAATTAACGGAGTCCACTATGATGTAGCAGAAAATACACGTCCAACAAAATTGTCTCGAATTCAATACAGCTGTGAACATAACAATTCGAACTACAGAAGCAAATCTCTCCGGTTGAAGCTCTGCGTTTCTTCCTATTGAAGAAAGACCCTGGAAGACCCTGGTTGAAGACTGAAAACCCTGGAAGCTACACTGAATTGACAATGTGAAAATTGTGTGAACAGTTTTCTTTTCCATGTTGGGTTGTGTAAGACCCTTTATCCCTACATTGAACACGTTATATGTTATGCATCACATTTGTTTCACTTAAAATTAAATACTTTAACACATCACTCGTCTGAATGAATGTTTTAAACGACCTCTGGAAGTTGAGCGAAAGTTGAATACATTAGCCGTTGAAATTTTTCTCATCATAACTACACGAAGAGGAACTTTGACGTGAAAATATCAATTTAATATTTATTTTAATTGCAGACAATTTTTTTCCATGCACAGCTTGAACAAAATTGTGCTTGCTGGGCAGTGTCTTCTTTTATTTGGAATTTAAAAATACCAAAGTAGTTGCTAAATGCTAACACTATATTTTTAGTCGTTTTCATTAGACAAAAAATGTATCAACAACTCAGATGCTTGATACATTAATAATGGATCAACCATTTGAGCTGTACTGTAATATACAGTTGTTATTTAAATGAAAAATTTAAGTTTAATTTTTATTGGTTTTACAATAAAAAATCCTCAGGACTGTTAACTCTGTTAAAAGTTTCTGAATCCATCCACCAAATTTTGAATATCCTTCGCTCCTATTCAGATATTTCTTCCATAATTAGTTTTGTCTCAAATCGGCAAAAAATCTGAATTCATACATAAGCACGTCATTACATGAATATCTTATTCGTTCTCGCTCCTCTACTATAGACAGGACTTCTGAATTTTCCAAGGACCATCGCTCCAAACTTCTTGCGAGGTGTTTACTTTCTATGTGCGCAATGAGCTGCGCTTTTGAACTTTAGCCACTCCTCATATCAGTGAAGCGGCCATATTGAGGGAGAGTGTATGTGTGACGATCTCTCCAGTGATATTTTTTTTGGTGAGTGCCAGTTATGTTTTGTTGGTTCTAAAAAAATATTTTGTTCTATTGAATATTTTGAAGTTCTTTCTTGATTCGGGTATTGATTTTTATCATTAATATCATCCGCTGTCGATTCGCGGTATGCCCGACGATCCACCTGGTTGCGGCGCCTGCTGATAGCTGTGCCGCTTATGCTATTCTGATATTTTTTACACGTATAATGTCTAATTTTGGTTAAATATCCTACAATTAGTGGCCAATGGAAGTTAAAAATGCGTATTTTATTAAATTTTGTGTTGTTTTTGAAAGATTTTATGGCTGAGGTGATACTATAGCGTTTGGAAAACCGCTATTTTATTTAAATAATGTCACCTGTCAGACGCAAGTTTTCAAGTGATTTGCAAAATTAAAGTAACTGTGCCTGTCTGATAAGCTGTGCCTGACAGGAAGTTAAAGTATTTCAACTGAAGCGACTGCTGGCTAAATTACACAGTAATGTGGGTCATGTAGTCTTATTTGTTGTGGGTCATGTTCAAAGCTTAGGATAACATGAAATTTTGATTTATGGTATAAATTAGTGAAACTGGGTTCATTTAATTCAATGAATTGGTTTTTGTTGTAATTTTACTAGATAGCAAAAAGATAGTGCAGTCCAGAATATTTTTATTTTATTTATAAATTTCAATAAAAATAAAAATTATGAAACTTTATTGCTGTAAAGCATGTGTTAAATATATAATTGCTTTCAGGCTTTTAAAGGTATCATCTTAAGATGAGTGATTATGCTTGGAGTGACTGATGCAATGCTTAGTAGGAGCATTGCATTGATAGGAACATTGCATCAATATGACATGGTATGAATGAGAACATTGCATCAATATGACATGGTATGAATGAGAACATTGCATCAATATGACATGGTATGAATGAGAACATTGCATCAATATGACATGGTATGAATGAGAACATTGCATCAATATGACATGGTATGAATGAGAACATTGTACTAATAGAAACATGAGAGCTGTACAGATCTTGTGTTGTGAAGTTTGTATTTGCTACTTTACAAGTTGAAGCCAGAGACAAGCTCTTATTCTATCAATATTGTTAGTCAGTAACTACGACAAAAAATCACTTGTAATGCATCTAAATACTTATTATTGCAGACTCAGCAAAGTATTGGAATCTTTTACCAAAAATGGCTTTCAAGGAAGGATAGGGACTTATATATGCTTGATATTTATTATATAATCAATTTTAATTTCTTGGAAAATTTTGCTTCAATTTTGATGATAATTCAAACTTTAAGATAAAAATTTTGTGAGTCTAGCTTGCCCTACTCTGCATACTGGTGATGCCTCACTCTGCATACTGGTGTTGCCTCACTCTGCATACTGGTGATGCCTCACTCTGCATACTGGTGTTGCCTCACTCTGCATACTGGTGTTGCCTCACTCTGCATACTGGTGTTGCCTCACTCTGCATACTGGTGTTGCCTCACTCTGCATACTGGTGTTGCCTCACTCTGCATACTGGTGTTGCCTCACTCTGCATACTGGTCAAGTCCAGTGTGTTGATAATGCTGCTGCCTTGCTTTGCATACTGATTAATGGAAATGCTTCAAAGCATGATGGGAAATTTTAGTATATTTGACTCCAGGGTTTTCTTAAAAATTACTTCTCAATCAATATTGTGGATTTATTTCTTGTTGATACTTTGTTAAAATATTAACTTGGTGTTAAATTTCATGAAAATGTTCTCAATCAACTCAGTTTTCAAAAGTTTTTTTTTGTACATGTACTGTTATTTTCAATTTGATAAGGAAATGTAATTTTTGCCTAAGATGAAAAAAAATTGAAATGCTTTCTTGTTAAACCTGGGACTGGAAGCTGATTTCTACATGGTACACATCACAAATATGTAAACTTGTCTTCATGATGAAGTGTGGGACTCAGTGTCAAAGTTCAAGTCAGCTGGCAATTTTTTTCTTGGGACCTCAATCTTGAAATACAGGTGTGCCAGGTCGTAAAACTCGTTTAGTTAAATACTCATTTAGTGAGCATTTTAATCATTATTCAAGATACTTATTTTTAAAATCATAATGTGTGTAAAATTTATATAGATAAATTTTATAGGCATTCTATTCTAAAATCATGTTTTAATTTTTTAGTTTAAATTGTTTTTAGGAGCAAGCTGATTCTAGTGTAGTTTAATCAAACTCATAGTACATCCTGCTGACAAGATTATCTTGTGGGAGAAGGCAATTCTAGGACATTTGAGGGCAATTTGGACTTTTTACCTAAAACAAGAGGACGTGAATTAAAAGTCACTAAAGACATAAAGAATTCATAGCTCAAATACAATTGTCTTTTAACATCAGTATTGCATACCTTGTTTTTAAGCTATATTTTGCAGTGCAGGCATGTCTGGATCAGATCAATACAGCTTAAAAGTATATGCAGAAAAGATTACATAGTACAGCAGAAGTCTTTATAATCGGCACATATGGTACTTTGCAGTTGACAGTTAATATCACCTAAGTAACCACAAACAACTTATACATGCTAGACATAAAAGGAAAACAATATCAATTGCTTAAAGCAGTTAAAGAAGAAAAACACAATGAATATATATATGAGGCTTGGCCAGCGAGTGTTGGTTTAAAGGAATTCTACTGTTATATTTATATGGTTCACTCTTTAGTTACCTTATAAATGTTTGAAACAAATTGCTTTTTAGGTGATGACCTTGGATGTTTCATATCTCATGGGACTTGGGTGTTAACCAAAGACTAAACCACTTTGATCCTTTGCTAGGCCAAATTCTATTCTATGATACAAAAATCTTCATTGTGTAAAGAAAGTTTGATGTAAGCAATGCTTTTGCATTATGATTAGATTTTATCTTTGCTGACATTGTTTGCTTGAGCACAAACAGAGAAAGAATCTTGGAGAACAAGGTAATCATGAATATCTGTGAAGGTTATGATAAAAAACTAATATTGTAACAAATTACCAAATGTTGGTAGCTATGTATATCTGTAGGCCATATGCTAATAAAAACTATCATTGATGTATGGTTTATGGGACTGTAAAGGAAACTCAAAAATATATGGCACCCAACAGGTAATCTTTTTATTATGATAGAATCTTCTGAATAGTTAGAACCTTATGAATAAGCAAAACTTCAGGAATAGTTAAAACATTAGTTGGTATCTTATGAATAATTGGACCTTATGAATAATTGGACCTTATGAGTAATTAGAACCTTATGAATAATTGGAAACATGTGAATAATTATAACCTTAGATTGATTTGATGAATATAGTGACTCTACCTGAAAATTTTTGTCCAAATTAGTAGAAAGTTGGCTTTCAAATGGAGTACTTTAGGGAAAGTCACTGTTTATGGTATGGGTGCTCTTGTAGTGATGTATATGTGTATGTTTCTTATGATTAATATAATGAGTGTTTGATAGAAACACACATTTCTCACTTTTTATACTAATAAATTGGAGAATTTCAACTTATACAAGGAGAACAGAATTTTGTGTCTAGGCAACACCTCACAATCGTGCACTGGACTAGCTGCTCCAAAGCTGAATCCCTCCAAGTGTCATAAGCCAGTCCGTCTTGCACGTCTGCCTGGTGTGTTTGTTACTCTCCTCACTGCTGCTGATATTGATTTTGCTACTTGGTGTTTCTGGCCAGTACTAGAGGAACAGTTTCATTGTCAGAGATGTGTCAATTCAACTTTTTTTAGTGTGCATTTTTAGGTTTGAGTTCTTCAATTTCTGTATTGTTATTTTATATCAGAGCCATTTAATACAATGTCATTGATATATTTAGTTATTATTTGGACTAGAGATGTGGAGTTTGCTCAGTGATGATGGGTTGCAGAGATGTATTCTCATGAATTAACATCTTATTTGACACTCATATTTGTTTGGAGTTCTTGTCAAGTTATATTGAGGCCTTTTTTTTCTTTCCCATCATTCTTCATATAGGGCTCACAGTAAGGTTAATTTGTAAATCATGCAGGACCTGCTGCAAGTACATCTGATGATTTACTACTGTATTGTTCAAACTTATGAAACTTGTCATAAATATCTATATTGTTTATATTATTGACTCGAATTATTTCTATTTTTTATTGCTAGGGGTATTTTTAATATTCCATATATTTATTTTGCTATATATTTTGATATATGACAGTGAATTAGTGTGAGCTGCTGAAAATAATTTTAAGACACCTGAGCAATTTATTGATAACTTCTTCAGTTTTGCACATATTGCTGTGAAAATTTCTATGAAGAATGTACATGATGTGTCAATCAATGTGTACTTTTATTTTTTATCAACTTTTGAAGAAAAAGTAATCATTTAAAGAAATTGTTTTCTTAGGCTGGAAGTAATTACAAGACTGGCTTGCAACATATTTCCTTACTTCTGATTCACAAAAGTGTGCATGCATTTTGTGAACAAGATTCTCTCATGGATTCAAGGGTTTTGTAAGCTAATTAAACTGTTTGTAGAATCATTATACAATGAATGACAAAAAAATTCTACTCATGATGAAGAAAAAGGGCAAATTTTTGCTCATGATCCTGAAAGGAAATCTGTAAGTTTGATTGCAAGAGAATCTTGCACAGTTGTGAGAAATTATTTGAGAGATGTTGAGGCTTATGACACAAAAAATATCAAGGCTGCCCTCATAGAATAATAGTGGCAGCTCAATGTTGACTATTTTGAAAAGCTTTAAACAGTGACTTAGGCTCACTAGATCTCCATCAGAGTGTGAGCTTACTGATCACACTACAAAGAGTTTGTCAACTTCTACATGTCACCTCATTTTGTATTTTAAAACAAAAAAAACTGCTTTAACAGAAAAATTTAAGAAGAAACATTCATACTAGGTGAAGGAGGAAGTAACTTGAACCAAGAAGCTATGGCATTTAACTGTTTTTGACCAGAAAACTTGAATTTAGATGGAACTGATTGTTGCCAGCATTACTGGCATGACTCAAGAAAAGTGCTTTAGTGCTCATGGCAGAAGGTCTTTTGCTGTTTCTGAGATTTGAGAGCAATAACATGTTTTAGCAAGATAATACAGCAATCCACACTTCTATGTTCACCAAGGACTGGTTTGATGGTATTAACTTCTGTTTTCTACTGCTCATCAAAATCTCTTGATGCAATGGATACTCTGTGGCAAATTTTATCAAGAAGAGTTTTCAGTAATATCTAGAAGATAATTTAATGTTAAAGAATCCATAAAGTTTATTTCATAAAACAATATGGGAGAGAATTTTTTTTTTAAACATGCAGATCTCATTGATTCACTGCAGAAAATATGCATAGAAGTTCTTTAATTGAAGAACTGCATACACGAAATTGGTTTCAAGCTTCTGTTAAATATGTACAGTGTTTCAAGCCTGTTTTGAAATAATTTTCACCCTGACAGACAAATTTCCTGAAATTTTCTTGGTGAAAATGCAGAAGTTAATAAGCAATTGTTAAGATGTCTTATAATCATCTCCTATTGTTTAATCACCAAGAATGCTGGATGTTGTAGTTTTTCTATTTCATTGTTTAGCATTATAACTTCCTGTTAATACTGAAAGAAATAAACTTTTGCTACATAACGAAGCATTTAAGTGAATTCATTGTCACTTTGATGTGAAGGGAAATATTGAAATGATCTACTGCACACTAATTTTGAGTTTGCTGATTGCTCTGCTGCTATCACAATGTCTAGTCTGGTGAAGGGGTGCTCGGCTGCTGCGGACAACATGCGTGAGGACTGCGTGTGTTGTGTGGTGGGCAAGCTGAAAAATTCACGCTACGCCCTCAAACAGGCATGCATTGAGCTACACGTGAGATGAACTTCCTAGTTATTGTAACTCATGAACTTCTCAAGTATTCCTGCGTTTATTGCTAGCTTCTCTTGGTCTGGCTTCTTAGAATGGATCTTACTGTAGTGTGGGTAGTTAATGCGAAGTTCATGTATTGCTGTTAGCTCTACGTTAAAATGTGATGCCTATTGTCATGCATTGGTTTTAGTGTACAATCCTTTTGGTTGTTATATTGACGCACTTTTTGCCAGTGGACATTCATGAACTACCTTTTTGTTGTAGTTTATGAAATTTCTGGCACACTCCAGTATTTTTTTTTTGCTCTACAGAAATTGATAGACACGTATCATTGATAATTAAAGCTTGCACTTCCTCTTAGATTTTAATGCACCTTCTCAAATTAGCTCGGTTATATTTAGGGCTGTCTGCTTTTTTGTGTATTATGAAACTTTGTTTGCTCTACGGAGCTGTTTTGTCAATTGAATTTTTAGCCAAGGTGACGTTTGTAGATTTTTGAATCGTGATATGGAACTGTTCAGATTTATTCACTTGTTCACCTAGAACCATCAAATGGGTGTATCGTTGCAGCCTTCTTTGTTCCTAGCAATTTGTGTGAAAACAATTCACATGTGATAACTAGGTCCTGGAACTATGCTGTAACTAGCCATCGAAACAAATGATGCCTAGTTAGTCACACACTAGTACGCTCTCCCCAAATGTCTTCAATGTATTCATATGTATTGAATATAATTGGCAATTATTCGTTTTTAGGCGTTTTCAATATACATTTCTTGGTAGCTATTGCGTGCAAGTTAGCATGCAGCGTTTGATCCTGCTGTACACATCTCATACACGTCTTGCTCCATTCATGAGCTTTATCGTAGACGTGCTGCGTGTGGCAACCATCCTGATTAAGAAGACTGCATCTACCGCTGTTATCAGATTTTGGATATGGAGGCAGTCTTTACGTGTCTTGAATGGATGCTATGCGTGCCAAAATATAGGTTGAATAACACAAAGGGTTTTGGTAATTTTCGATGTGAACTCGTAAAACCTCTCATTTTGCTTTAATGGGTAATGATGCAGTGATGCTTGGGTTTGTGTTGTGTGTGTGTCTTCTGTCACTGTAAGCAGTTGCATGACGGGGCTAGTCGGCATTCTTGTCACGGCTAGAAAATGTTCCTCTTAATTAAACTTGTTGGAATATTATTTACTGGCTCAGTCCTAATTGGTCCATGTAGGCTAGGCATAGGTCTGGGTTTCGAAATTGATTAATAGAGTCCATAATTCTACATACCAGCATTAGTGGACTTCGCGCTACACTCGAGCGCATGTGGTCTGACTGAACTTCAGGTCTCTTGACATCATTGATGTACACGAACTTTGATTTGCTTCTAATGTAGGCATGTCGTGTGGAATTTTGAGGCCTATCTTTCTGTAGTTCCTATCAAGATAGTGCAATATTAGCCGTGCATGTCTACTGAAGTTACGTGCACGTCTACTGAAGTTACGTGCACGTCTACTGGGGTTACGTGCACGTCTACTGGGGTTACGTGCACGTCTACTGGGGTTACGTGCACGTCTACTGAGGTTACGTGCATGTCTACTGAGGTTACGTGCATGTCTACTGAGGTTACGTGCACGTCTACTGAGGTTACGCCTGTTGATCACGTGCACGTGGGTGATTGGGATGATCTCGCACCTGCACAATAAATCATTTTGTTTTATGTAGACTAATTAAGTCTTCACTGCATGTTTTTGTTATGCATTCCGTGTGTTATCTTCATGAACACGTGTGTTCGGTTGATTAATAGCAGGACGCCTGTGAGATGTTCAGTAACAAAGTTCCTACTATAACTAGCGATTACAACTTGTCAGGAAATTAGATGTGTACAATACAAATCGCTACAGTCTTATGCGTATAACGAATTATTAACTATGATCTTAAGGATTTCTCCAGCGTGCGATCGTTACTAAATTTCCAAAGCGAATATTTACTGAAGTCTTTCCAAACTTGCAGTTTAGTTTTAGTTTTTTATTTTCTTACCAGTTTTTGATGATGTGTTTGCTCTGTCTTCTGGTCTATTAGATGCATAAGTAATGCATTCAAATTTTAAAGCGTCATTGAAATTACAGGAGCCGCAAAATATTGTTGCTACACACAAACTCGTTTTCTCCATTCACGTTCTCTCACTCTAGTAAAGTTTGAAGTTAATTTCGGAGTATTCCGTGAAGTTTGTGAGGGAACCCTCAAAGATTATATAGAGGTCGTCCTGAACGTAAGCACTCTTGGTATTCTGTGTGTGTGAGGCAGACTGGCTGGCTGACTGAGATGCTGCCTTGAATTTTGAGTGGCTTGTGAACATAATGACGGTATTCGTGATACCGTTTCTGGGAGTAATGGTAGTGTAGGTGGTTGTGGTGGTTGCTGTGATGATGGTTGTCGTGGTCGCTGTGATGATGGTTGTCGTGGTCGCTGTGATGATGGTTGTGGTGGTCGCTGTGATGATGGTTGTTGTGGTTGCTGTGAAGGTTGCTGGCGTGGTCATTGTGAAGGTTGCTGGCGTGGTCATTGTGAAGGTTGTTATAGAGGTAGTAAAGGTACCTGGGTGTCGGTCAGTCGGTGCCAGTAGGAAAGATACGAGTGTGAGTTTGGCAGTGTTTCGAGCAGATCAGAAGATCACAAGGGAAGCAGGAATGTATGACTGAAGAATAGAAGGGAAGTGGATTAGAATAATGCTCGTGACGTATAGTCGTGAGGGCTGTGTGGAGGATGATTATCTTATGTAATGTGTTCATTGGCGTGTTATATGTACAGTGGTAATGACAAGGCAATGGTACTATGACACTGGTACAAGTCATCAGCGGCTCACCTTTGCAGTTTATTATTTTTTCCCGTCGTTCTACTTCGCTTTCGCTCCCGTGGGGGAAATCGGGGTTCCATATAATCGTTTACTTGCACAAGTATTTGTGGTACTTTTCTGTGAAGTAAATTCTTCAATTTAACAACGATCAAATACTTTCCGTCGTAGGAATACGTTACTACGTCAGGGTGTGTTTCTTCAGTATCCATTCATAACACTAAATAGTCGACTCAGATTAATGATGTTCATATAGACGGCACAACGAATAGAGAATGAAACTCAGAGCATTTTTTGCAAAGTGATACTTTCATTTATTATCGACCGTCAGTGCATCGAAAGGTGTTCATTTGTGCTTCCTTGGGTGCTTCTTTATAATTTAATCGAAATAATGTAAGCTCGTGTAAGAATCAGTTTTCCCCTGTGATGGAATAAGTAGTCTCGTTTTCTCTTGTCAACATCACGAGAAAGCTGGCGAGGCGTAAAAGAAAGCTACTGTTCAACTGACATCGATTGTGTGTGCGTTTGCGACTTCCTTTTTTTATCATTTAGATACGGTTGCGGTGTAAATGCATGCCAAGTTACTCACTCTTGATTGAAGACTGACTGTGACTCTGATTGACTCTGGGCTGTGTTATCTTGACAAGTGAATGCATACCGGCCACTGACAGCTTCCTTATCACATCCTCGTCCCTGACTTGAGAGCTGAATGCAGTACCGGTCAGTTGGTTTGTGTCAGTGCTACCAGTAGTGACGTTTGCTCTTCTTGCAGTACCGGTCAGTTGGCTTGTGTCAGTGCTACCAGTATTTATACTTGTTCTTGCAGTACCGGTCAGTTGGTTTGTGTCAGTGCTACCAGTAGTGACGCTCTTCTTGTAGTACCGGTCATTTGGTACTGTATGTGCTACCAGTAGTGACGCTGTTCTTGCAGTACCGGTCATTTGGTACTGTATCAGTGCTACCAGTAGTAAGCGATTTATTAGACTGTGTTTATATAGCTTAGTCTTGTTACACCGTGATACCGGCTCCAGGTACGTCATAACTTCTTGTTGAACTAGGTTACTTGGATAACACTTGCTGTGTTATACTATTCTATTCTAGTGTGTCGTGCGAGCGAATTTTCGACGAATTTAACGAAATTGCTCTTCATTCTAAGTCTATCCAGCGATTTTAAGTAGTATTTTAAAATTCATGTTCAGTTGGTCCGAACATGGAAAAAATGTTCTAATAAACGTGTATTCAAATTTTAAGGCGTTGGTACACCGTCATTGCACACGAAATAAAAAATATTATAAGCCGAAAAAAACTTTCTTTTGCCACGAATAACTTGCACCTTGCGGTAACGCAGTTTACCGTTTGAAAACTTCCCTTTAAACCATAAATCTTTAACCTTGTCATACTATACAATACTGCATCACGCGTACGAGTGACACAAGCTTCTTGCGCCATGGATGGTCCAATGCTCAGCGATGACGCATCCGAGGGCAGGAGAACCAAACCGAGAATGAATCAATGGCACAGAAGGCGGGCGCTGCTGGGCCGGTATCCTGCATATGGTGCTCAGAATATCCGTCTCAGCAACGGGAAATGCTTAGGGGCGAGGGGTGGATTTGCACCCGGATTTCACGGAGACATTGCTTACATGCGGTGTTATTGTTTATATCCGAAGTGCTTAGAGTTGTGCTGAAGCCGTACGTGTATGTGCATGCTTGAAGTGCTTGGTGTTGTGCTGAACGAAGTAAAATCCGCACATGGATTTCTTTGGAAACAGTTTTCGTTATTGTAGAAAGTGTGGATTGCAGCCTCGTCGTGAACGTAACTAGCGAAATCATGTGCTTTCAATGATCCTAGTTTTGAGGGAGCTTTGCTACACGTTACGACAGCGAGGTATCAAGTAGTTGACTGTCGTGCTGCTGCAGGTGTGGAGGTCGTAGAGAACCAGTAGCATGTCCCATTAAGTGGTACGATCCTGGTGGATGATGACTCGCTCTGTCGTGGGACTTTGTGTTGTGTTTGAAGACACACTCGCTGTGGCACAAGATAATTGATATAGACGTTTCATTAGCCATATCAGAAACGGTGATTGTCTTTTACAGTATACTTTTAGAATTAGACTTTTCGAGTCGTGGGTAGGATTCCTCTGCTTGTTTTAGGTAAGATTTGTCTCTCCTCATCAATGTCCTCAAATGGTTTTATGCTCCTAGGAGATGGCATGAGCTCCTGCTGACGGAGACAGCTGCGCGTGCCGGGAAAAAGTTTTATTGTGTAGATTTCGCGACTCGGAACCACCCGTCAGAATTGTGTAATACTCCTAGTAGTGGAATTATTGGAAGTGATTAATTCATAGCAAGACCGGTGTGAACTAGAGGCGGAGAATCAACTACTTGACTGGCCAGCAATATTGCAGAAGAGATTGCTTACTTCTGTCAGGCGTGATACGGCTGCTACTGGCCGTCACGGTGGCAAAGTAATATTAGAAAAAGATTGCTCACTTCTGTCAGGCGTGATACGGCTGCTACTGGCCGTCGTTGAGGCAGACGTGTGTGTGTGGGGGAGAGATGGAAGATGTGGGGGCCAGAGGGAGGGGTGGTGAGTGGAGACTCACACTGGAGAGACTCCTTGTCAAGGTCGTTGGGGTCACGCGCACCTTACTGACACGGTATCACTCTTCTGGGACTCCAGACTTTAACTTGAGGGTTGTCACTAATAACTAGTAGACCCACACGCAAAAATTCACGTGTTTTTCATTGATTTTTTCCTTTGAATTGCCAGTGGACGCGGGCTTTGTGAAGGAGTTTCCACATTGAAGGATGTGCCTTTAGTATCCACAATACAATGCTTACAATACATGTATACCCTACCGAATTTCTTCCTATCTAAATCCTTAATAGCGTTACAGAGAGACGGACCAAGCAAGCAAGCAACAAAAACTGTATTATTATATAGTGGAATTGTTCATGCTAATTGATAACTACAGTTAATGCTCAAGTTATGCTGATTTCTATGATCTGTTTTCGCTAGTGTACATTGTGAAATACCATACCTCGGTAGTAGCTCTAGTTATTCCCCACAGGATCAGCAGCATTTGTTGTGGATATAGTTTTGCAGTTAGGTGGGCCTTGCCTCTCTTTTATCTTTTTTTCTTGTAGTGGAGGCCGGCGTCCCGTGCAACCGACATCATACACAAGTGTCTTCAATGCTTTATTTGTGTACTTTAATTTTCAAGTGTGAGCGAATACGATGGTTCTACGAGTTAAGTAACTTATAATTGTGTAGCCAAACAGGTAAAAATTGATTTGAAAGCTTTATAAAATAATTTTAAGCCCATCGTTTACGTTTTTCATTTTTCAGTGTTTAATTTTCTCATTTGAACTCTTCAGCGTTGAAAATACTGGCATTAGCGTCTCGTATTTTATTGTAATCTCTTCATGTATCTAGGCTACGAAAACTCTCAAGTCCGTAGTTGGAGGTGCTTGAAGTGAGTCAGTTGAGCCTACCAGTTTTTTTTGGTCTTTTAACGCAACTGACAAGTCTATCTGAACGTGACTTGCACCACACTTGCGCTGCTGTCTCTCACTGGCAGGAAGGTGATAAGTTGGTCGTATATTGGACGTGATGTACGTATTGTAATGTGCTAGCACCTGCGTCAATGTCGCTTGAGTCATTATTACATTTCAATTACATTTTTATGCGATTTCAATTATTGCTGAAATAATTTTGATTCGAGTGTATTTAATCGGCTATTGAAATTGGTATTGTTTTTAACCTTCAGTGCATTAACTAGTTGAATTTCATATGGTTGATCTACAAGTGTAATAACATACACATGTAAGTGTAGCTTACTAAAAAGTAAAACTGAGGAAATAGTGTTTGTAATGGTTAGAGAAGGTTCATTCTTGTGTGCATTCACAAACACACGAGGCTGTCTATACTCTTACAATTGACAAAATACGGTTGCTCGCGTTTATAATTCGCAATAAGCACTCTGAAATTCTCATCAAATTTCCCTTGGCATGTTTATTAGATGATCGTTGGTGACGTGGGGAGCCACCATTCAGAAACGAGCTTGGATCGGTGCTCTTTTGGAACCACCTTCTTCGATTGTTGCCTCTTTTGGAACCATAACACTGGATTGTTGCCTCCTTTTAACTGCCGCCTTGGATCGTCTCCCTCTTGCAATCACCGCCTTGGATCGTTGCTCTGTTGGAACCACCAACTTGGAGGGTGGTTGGCTGAAATGGTAGTAGTGATACAGCAGACCAGGTCGCCGCTGATAAGGGCTATCTCCCGCGACCTACATTGGTGCGTGTATGGACAGTCGCCTGATATTATCTAATAACTATACAGCCTTTACGGCAAGATACGGTAGTCATTTTCCGGCGTTTTGCATCGGCATTTATGAGTACAGGAGCTAATATGAGTGCAAAAGTCATCAGTCTGTGGCTACACTGTTGTATTCTGGTACCTGGACATACTGTGGATCTCACATTGGCTATTGAAATTCTGCGTACATCTTCGTTCTGAGATGATATTATAT
>VCRD01003303.1:34001-44386 GCA_006783055.1 Trinorchestia longiramus | reverse complement strand
ACACACATATATATATATATATATATATATATATATATATATATATATATATATAAAGTTTGCTTTAACTTTATATTCTGAATATCGATAAATGAACTGAATGTTGCATTCGACCCGAATTTCCTGTGGATGCGTATGATTTAAGAATTGAATTATATTTACCCAGTTGGGGTAATTTCTTTGTCCTTGACCGGACAAGGTGAGCAAGAAGTGGCGAGTCTCTAGTGGCAGGAATTAGGCAAGACTTGTTTTGGTTGCATTTTGATTTGGCTCGCTCCTTAAAAGCCCAGATAGAGCAAATGTTCATGTTTTCTTGCTAAAACTCCTCTAGAGTGGGGTAGAACTGACTTCAAATTCGGCAACACTTCTTTCTTTTATAATATCCCCGCTATCGACTTGTTCCACTAGCATAACTTTAATTAATTTCTTCTTGATGTGATGCTTTCATTTTCTCTTTAACACCTGGGAGAATTTCAAGTATTTTCACTTTGTTCAACGAGTTTGCGAAAATTTCCCATTTTTCAAACTTGGGTTCACTTGACTTCTGCCACATAAATTTACGGCTGCTAGGTGTTCATGAGCTTCACATACGCTAGTGGGCGCCATACCTGCGCCTTGTACCTGAAGTTTCACGTGTTTATAGCGCACTTCCCCGTGTGTGCAGTCGGTCAAGGCTTCTCTGTACAAGGCATCGGCCAAAGTTGTTCGGCATGAACTGAGACGATGACACTTCATGAATTGAATTTCTATTTATACACGAGTGCAAGAAATTGAATCCTACCTTTTTAAGTTTACAGCTCTCTTTGTGAACTTGTTTCATGGGGCTCTTCAAGCATGAATATTTTTCAGCATGGTAGCATGTCAATCTCCGTCTAAAACGAACGAAGATTATCGTGAAGATTAACGATAACGTGAACTATTATCTGTGAAGATTATCGTGGGTTGGTTTAGGTGGTAACCACCGATCTTAAAAAGGGTAGGTTAGCTAAATACAGCTTCTCTGGGCGTCCGCAATAAAAGACTAGGGATACCAAGAAACGTTAAATGTTACCTGATGCTTCACTTCCAATCGCAACTAGCGTTCTATTTTTGATCAGAACAATAATTAAGATTGGTAGGGAAAATTATATGGACTTCATGCAAACGTTTTTTTTTTTGCATCCTCGGCTGGAACTAGTGGTGGTTGTAACTTACTACTCAAATAAAATGAAAGTTAAAGTTATGTGATTGTTGTTAACATCCTGTATAAGAAAACGCTGTGCTTCTAAAATCTGTTTCCTCATAACTGTTTACAGTGATACTAAAGATCGTGGAAATAGTCCTATGGAAATGTAGTTTCTAGTAAATTCATATTCTGAGGAAATGGTGCTGCGGATGGAAGACCTGTACTCTGTATTACACCGGCAGGATCAAGTAACCTTGTCGAGTTTAATGGGCTGTTATTCCGCATATGCCCCTCGGTCTTAAAATTCATCCTGAAACGTCCTTTTAAAAGTCGCTATGTGTTTTCTTTTGCTCTGTTATTTTAGCTTCTGCTTCGAGGCAAGCCTTTTAGTGGCGTTAGCGCTCTGCTGAGTTTGTTGCCGTTCATCACGAGCTTCGTTGTTTAGTATTTGCAGTGTCTTGTGAAATGTTGCTTGCGTACACAATATAACATATATGTATATTTTAATTCAGTGTTATTGTCTCCAGAGTATTATGGTATTTTTATGCAGTTGTGTTCCGGGAATTCATATTAACCAGTTAATGGCGACTGGCCAGTCGACTCACCACATCGAAAAAGTTCTGTAACTTCAATACTCTGAAGATTATCATTAGAAATGGAGTTATAGCTGCAGCGAAGCGAGTACTGAACAAGTCACGGCATACTACGATGCTTCTTGCGATATTGTATTAAAATTGCATAGCTTTTTAACTTTTTGATGTGGTTAATTGACTCACCAGTCGGCATTAATAGCTTAAAGGTGTTTCAGTTCAGTGTTGACTCATCGGTTCATTGAAGTGCATTATTTTGTACATGTAGGAATATAAACACAGGCATGCCATTTTATTAGTGTATGCATCATTTATTTACATGCTCTCAGTGTCCATTCCTTACTTTTCAGACAGTGTACTATCTTGGGGCTCTCTCCTGCAACCGCAATTATGCCGAAGGCTGTAAGTATCCTTTCTTTTAAACGTTTTTAAGTTTTTTTTTGTGGTACAATAATTTATTGCCTACTGATTGTAGCTGATGGTACCTCTGCCAACCGTCGTGTTCACAGCAAGCAATTAACTGTTCATCCTCTGAACACGAAGATAGCGCGAGATGTTGGCTGTGGGCAGAGGGTTTAGTGCTAGAATGTTGAAATTTTTCTTGTATTGTTGATAAATTAGTCGTCCTGCTTGATGAGTACTGGTAAGGACCACATTGTCATCATGATGTAAATGTGTTGAGATTATTTTTCATGTTGAATGTTAGCTATGAATGGCTTCTCATAGTTGAAGGGCTTTAATATTAGCTTTGAATCATAGAGGGTTCCCAACGAACTCAGGAGGGCAAAATTATGATTTGCAATTATTTGGGAGAAAAACATCATTTTTGTCCCATATTATCTAGTAAATTATTTCATATGTGCTTGATTGTAGTATGGGAGGAGAAATTGGTTAGAAAATTGTGAAAAGGACTGAGGGTAGCAGATATAATTGAACTTGTCTATTACCACTGGTACTTCTGGTATAGCTGGCACTGCAGTTACAGCTGGCACTGCAGTTACAGCTGGCACTGCAGTTACAGCTGGCACTGCAGTTACAGCTGGCGCTGGAGTTACAGCTGGCACTGGAGTTACAGCTGGCACTGGAGTTACAGCTGGCACTGCAGTTACAGCTGGCACTGTAGTTACAGCTGGCACTGTAGTTACAGCTGGCACTGTAGTTACAGCTGGCACTGGAGTTACAGCTGGCACTGGAGTTACAGCTGGCACTGCTGCCACCTGCCTCCTCAGGCTCGTACACCAGCTCCCTGAATGCCCCCTAAGCTCGCCCACGCTGTGACGTACAGCGGTCACCTCCAGCTCTTATGTACACTGACACACCTTACGCCAATTATTGTGTTGTCCCTTGAAGCTTTCGCTCTGGTGTCCCTGCAACTGACTTCTTTATTCCTATCTGCAGCTCCTGTGTAGTGGTGCACCTCCTGTGTGGTGGTGCACCTCCTGTTTGGTGGTGCACCTCCTGTGTGGTGGTGCACTTCATGCCTTAGTTCAAGTTTTTTATTGAAAAGTGTTATTTTTTGTTATGTATCTTGATATTCTTTTGTAGTATGGTTTCATGTTTCTGCGCTTTAGATTGAATTTGTCTTGCCCCTGAAATCTTGCCGTGTTGAAGCAGCAGGTAATTGACTGTACTTTATGACAATTATTCTCTATTTATACTCCACACTATTTTGATGACCCGCACTAAAGTATCTTGATGAGCTTATACCGTGCCATATACTAGTAGCTGATACTTAATTTTTTGCCGGTATCGAGCCTAGAATAAAAGGTCATAGCGTGCATCACAACATACTCGGGACAGGCAACATGCATCGGATGTCATAACTAACCATTTTGATGTACCTCTCACATTTGTTCGCGTGAACTTACTTGAAGCTGCGCATTCTTGTCCGATATTTTGTACGGTATGCTGTAGGTTTATAATAAAATTAAATTTTTGGTATAATACATGTAAAACTCTATTCCTTGATTCAATTCAAATACTACATTGATGATTTTGACAGCTCTTGATACTTGCTTCCAATTTTACGAACTAATTCTCGTCTATACCGAGTGAACACAAAATAGCCTCTATTATACATGTGGACGAGCACTCTATATTACATCACTTAATCGACCAAATGACGAACAGACTTCATGAGTAAGAAGAGCAGGATCGCCGTTACAGTGGTATCACTGATACAGAGAATGTGCATGTAGGTCACTGTTACAATTTACAGCTGAAGAGGTGAATAACTGCAACTGTTAACACCCCGCCAATGTATTACAGAGGAATTTTGTTCACCTGGATTGTAGGTGATGTTGCAGCAGTATTACGTAGTCTTGTTAGTATCAGGTGAAGAGGAAAGGTATTTTTTATTTGGTAGTGGGCAGTAGAATCGGGCCACGATTTCGCCCGATTTTTACTCTGAATTTTGAAACAGTTGAGTGATCTCCGGCTTAATGAGTTCGTTCTTCAACCCTCGATTTTGCTATTTACAGTTGAACGATCTCAGATTCCAGCTGTTGACTGTTAATTGATCCTCTATTCCAGCTGTTAACAGTTGATTGATCCTCCACTCCAGCTGTTTTTAGATGACCGATTTGCGCGAACATTTTTGCGTGGTTTCTAAATGGTGCTCATTTGTTTTAGTTATACATGTCAATCATTTGCACTGATCTCTCATTGCCTACCATTTGATGTGCTGTAATTGCGAGTGATATAAGTACATTAATTTACTGTCAAGTAGTTTAGTGCACAAAATTATGTATTCATGCACGTAAATATTTCTTTGACCTGAATAATTACTTGACTTTCCACTACCAAAACATTGGTCATGAGAGTAGGACTTTTTGGTTTGCTTGTCGATAACTTATACGGAAGTGTTTGTTTGATGATCTTCATGCTGTGGCGTGTGGTCAGGAGTAATTGATGGAAAACGAGAAGAAAACTCTCCATTTCATAGTCCTCGTCACTGTAATTGCTTGTTTCGGATTTTTTGTTTTTACTTTCCACTATCTTAGCACAAGTGAAAAGCGAGGTATACGAAATTGATGATAGATGTATAATATATATCAGTTCATTTGAATTGTTGTTCAGTTTGTGTCAAGCGCACTGGAGGCGTACGCTGCCGGAAGATATCACTTTCAGACACAGCGGCACTACTGCAAATTACCTTTGTGCTTTCGGCATAAGTTTCTCTAATTAAAATATTATTCAATTAACGGAAACGACTTCTATTTCCCATGTGTGAGTGTCTACAGTGAATATAAGCAAGTCCGTCCGAGTCTTTGACGTGACTTGAAACAACCTTGGCGCAACCAATTCTGTCAAACTATTCAGTGTTCTCGTTTGCCTGTCACCGAAGTGTTCTTTGTAGACTGTGAAGTGGATGATTTGAAGAAAGCTTGCTGCTTTCTTATGCACCGTCTGGCTTCAGTTTTTACTGAGAGCAGACTCTGCGTCGTGGCGGAACGGCCGCTGGGGAAAACGCGAGGCTGATGAACAGCGATGTTCTGACCAGGGGAGTTGGGAGGTGTGATGGAGGTTATGGAGTCCGGAGATCTCGGTGTACAGTGCAGTTTGGAGATCTCTGTATAGAATAGAATAAGGCAATAGGAACGAGCCGTTTGGCCCATTCTTGGTTCAATACCGAAGTCCCATGCCGTCTAAAAGTAAATCCATCAGTCATGCACGTACACCACCATCAGTCATGCACGTAAATTTATTTGTATAGAATTAGAATAGAATGAGGCTATAGGAACGAACCTTCTGGCCCATTCTTGGGTCGGATAATTACTTCGATAATTATTCAGTTGTTTTACCCAAGTCCCATGCCGTATTTCAAGCCGCGTCAACCATGTCGGCAGCGGGATTCGAACCCGGGTCTTTCTGCTCGCAAGCAGATTCGCTCACCAGTCGACCAAGCTGGTGGTGCAGTTTGGAGATCTCGGTGTACAGTACAGGTTGGAGATCTCGGTGTACAGTGCAGGTTGGAGATCTCGGTGTACAGTGCAGGTTGGAGATCTCGGTGTACAGTGCAGTTTGGAGATTACAATGCACAATAAAGGTTATGGAGTCTAGAGATCCTCTTACCATTATAGAGTTACCTGTATTCAGATATTAAAAAATCAGTAGATCGTTTGGGATTCGTTATGAGTTTGGATTGAGGTTGTTATGATTCCTACATTGGTGTTTGCGTAGCAACGCACATCGGTACCGAATGCTGGTTCTGTAGTTTGTGTACCTGATCATGCTGTTGTGTGCTGACAGTCACGGCTTCATGCCGTGTCATAGAATTCATCATTTCAATTATTAAAGCATAAATTTCCAGACAAATGTTTTGATGACAGACTCGCTGACCGAGGGTCTGTAGTGAAATTGCGCATTACGATCAGAGTTTGTACAAATGTCAGTTTCCTCAGCTGAACTTTTCTGAATAACTTGATTGCCTATGTAGTTAATTCAGCGGGCTAGTGCACGGTTTAAGGAGCCACTGATGGGAGTTTCTTAACTTTTTCTCTCCACGAACTTTTGTGAATATCAGAGGCCTCCACGAACCCCAAACTGGTGATGGTATAGAATAGAATTAACAGGTGTGATATCTCAAGAGGTAGCACTACAGCGTGTTTACTCTCACGACCCCTTATTCGAAAGCTTGAAACCCTCGCAACTCTCTTATCTCACGCGTTTCAGCAGCTTGATTTATGCAAGAGCATGAGAAATTAATTTATTTGTTAAAATTATTATCCCAAGCGGCTTCCAGCGAGGCTTTACGATTCCCTAGTGGTTCACAACATGTCGGTTACGTGCCTCTACTCTAGAGACTCTCGTTCCTCCCATTATAACTTTGTTTTACAGCTCGAGTTTGACTCTCAGAAGCGTTTTAATGGTTCATGCATCCTTTAGGGAACACAGGTGAGGGGGAGACGCTGTAGTTCCCCTCCCTGTATGGAGCATGGACCGTGACAGACAGAGCAGGGCTCAATAGAAAGTGATGGCCGCCGGTGTTTTAACTCAGTGGAATGCAACAGACATTATTTGACTTGAACCGTTCAAAGTCTAATACAGGGTGGTCCAATTAAAAATGAACCGAAATTCTATTATTTGATGGTACAAAGAACAGTGCTTCTCAAACCATCTGATGTGGCGTATTGGTAGGTGTATCTTGCCATGTACCACGGAGTGGTAATATTCCTAAGTAATCATAGTAATTTATATCGGCAGCTGATGCCACGTACCAGTAGCTAATGGTCCACGTACCAGTAGCTAATGGTCCACGTACCAGTAGCTAATGGTCCACGTACCAGTAGCTAATGGTCCACGTACCAGTAGCTAATGGTCCGCGTACCGGCACCGGTCAGCTCGCGAAGTGTCAGTTTTTATCAATCTTATCTTGGGACGCTATCTTTAAAATCGTCTAGTTTCTTATCAATTATCGTGTGCCATCAACGATTAACATGCTCGTCATTTTTGCTGAACTCGATACTGCGACCGTAGCTCTATATCAAGGAAGTGACGTCTATTTATTTATTTATTTATTTATTTATTTATTTCTATTAGTTTATTTAGCAATTTCCATGTTTTGCATCGATTCCGATACAATCGTCCGACAATTCTGAAATATTTACCCGCCGATTTTCATGCATTTATCCATCAATCTCCATGCATTTTCTATAAATTTCCATATATGTATACGGCATGAATGTATCCTTCTTTACTTTTACACTGAATTTGACTATGTATTCAGGGGTTTAGTCATTCAGAGCGAGTTTTGAGTCATACCTGATGTTCTAACTTCATGAACAATTGAAGAATTGAAAAATGCTTTTCTGTATCACTTACTACTCGTATTCTGAACTGGATTGCCCTGTGGTGTTTATGTAACCGTACGGCATTGTTTATTTCAATGAACATGTTTACTCTGTATAGGTAATGTACGAGTAGGCAATGACGTTTACGTACGAGCGTTTGCTATTACAACGTAAAACGTTAACACATTTCCTACTAAGTAACCCACCGGTGGGACACTTAGATTAGGTTCTGTAAATTTTTCAGAAACTTTTAGGGACTCTGTACAGAGTAAAGATCTGCGCCAGCTAGGCAATCGCCGGAAACGTGCTAAATTATTAATACGGTGCGCGACCACCCAAACCTTTCACCTACCGATAACGTATGGACCTCAACCTCCTTTTGTTTTGCTGTTTAATATTTTTTGAATATACTGTTAAGAAGTATAACTCATGAGCTTAAAAAGAATACGAACTCCCCGCAACGACTGGTATTTTAGCTACGAACGTTAGAATCTCAATATCTGTACGTGAGAGCTCCCAAAGCTTCGATGAACCTTCGCATACTTTTTCCCATTCTTTTTCATACGCAACGTACTTCTCATAATCTTGTTCATTCAGGCTTCCATGTTGAATATTTTCCGTTTCCTTGCAGTTCATGAATCTTTGAAGTAAAAACGGTCATGTATTCATGTTTGATATTATGTGGAACTTGATTTGTACAGCATCCCCCCTAGTAGCCGTCGCTTTCTGAGTTCCTTGAACTCGTGCCTGTGAATTGCTGCGGTGTGACTGTAAAGATAATCTTCCGCGCCCCACTAGCAAACTCGGCAGGTCTGGTGACGTGCTGTTGCTGAAGCCTACCTTGCATGTCTCCAGTGTTCTGCATTAACTGTCCAGCTTAATATAAGCATAAACTGTCCAGCCTAATACAAGCATTAACTGTCCAGCTTAATACAAGCATTAACTGACCAGCCTAATGCAACCATTAACTGACTAGCCTAATGCAACCATTAACTGACCAGCCTAATGCAACCATTAACTGACCAGCCTAATGCAAGCATTAACTGACCAGCCTAATGCAAGCATTAACTGACCAGCCTAATGCAACCATTAACTGACCAGCCTAATGCAACCATTAACTGACCAGCCTAATGCAACCATTAACTGACCAGCCTAATGCAAGCATTAACTGGCCACCTCAATACAAGCATTAACTGACCACCTCAATAAAGCATTAACTGACCACCTCAATACAAGCATTAACTGTCCAGCCTAATACAAGCATTAACTGTCCAGCCTAATACAAGCATTAACTGTCCAGCTTAATACAAGCATTAACTGTCCAGCCTAATGCAAGCATTAACTGTCCAGCCTAATGCAAGCATTAACTGACCACCTCAATACAAGCATTAACTGACCACCTCAATACAAGCATTAACTGTCCAGCCTAATACAAGCATTAACTGTCCAGCCTAATACAAGCATTAACTGTCCAGCTTAATACAAGCATTAACTGTCCAGCTTAATACAAGCATTAACTGTCCAGCTTAATACAAGCATTAACTGTCCACCTCAATACAAGCATTAACTGACCACCTCAATACAAGCATTAACTGACCACCTCAATACAAGCATTAACTGACCACCTCAATACAAGCATTAACTGACCACCTCAATACAAGCATTAACTGACCACCTCAATACAAGCATTAACTGACCACCTCAATACAAGCATTAACTGATTCACTTAACTCATTAGCACCCATCATACTATATAATATAGCAGGTATTTTTAAGCTGAGTCGGTTGCTGTGAACCCGCTTTTTAACTGCTCATATTTCAAAATCAATGACAAATGACGATTTAAGAAATCGTTCTTCGAATTTAGTATTTCTTGTTCTTTGATTTCAAGATAATTTTGCTCGCGAATTGCAAAAAAATGTATGTAATAAATGATCCAGAATATGGGCAGAAACGGGTTAATACAAGGGATAACTTCATACAAGGATTACCAGTGATCTTCCTTTTTATGTGGTAGAATAGAATAAAATGAGGCTATAGGAACGAACCTTCTGGCCCATTCTTGGGTCGGATAATTACTTCGATAATTATTCGGTTTTTTACCCAAGTCCCATGCCGTATTTCTAGCCGCGTCAACCATGTCGGCAGCGGGATTCGAACCCGGGTCTTTCCGCGCGCAAGCAGATTCGCTCACCAGTCAACTAAGCTGGTGATACCAGTCGACCAAGCTGGTGATCGATATTGTAATGGTGGTAGCGATATTGTAATGGTCAGATTTTGTAAGGTTGGTCTGGTGTTGCCTCACAAGACGAGAATTATAGAAAAAACGTATCTTGTATGTCTCCAACGTTAAGCCATACTTCAAAGGTAAACTAAATGTGTTGATATCGCAATTACATATAAGAGTAGTTAACAAGTTTTTGTGTTGTGTTTAGTGGTTTTAGTTTGATGCCTTGTTTCATCAGTTGAAAGTTACGAAGGAACGAGGGAAGTGAATAAAAGTATACTACCTATTCGAAGAGCTATTAAATGAAGTCACAAGCTGACCAGACCATGTGAGTTAGTCACGTTGCATACAGAATTGGAATCCTTCAAGGCTCGAGAGTTTCCAGATTCCCTTCAAAAGGCCTGTCGCTGCTTTAATGTGTAGTCAGTGAAGAAGGTGCATCAAAAGTATTTAAAAGGTCTAAACTTAAAAGCAGGCAGTCCACGCTGCTGAAAACGAGCTGAAGTAAGACTAGAACAAACTTTCTGTGAAATTTAGAACCTCGGTCGTAGAGCAGCTTGTGAGAACGCGTGATGTCTTGTGCAAGAACTGCTGTTTGCGCTGGTGTGCTG